>JAODAL010022418.1:0-64759 GCA_025379985.1 Phyllomedusa bahiana | reverse complement strand
GACTTGGGATATTGGAAAGGTTTTTGTTTTATTTTAATTTTTTTTTTTTAATGTTTCAGCTCTTTTCCTGAAAATTTTAAACGCTTTTATAAAGGCGATTTTGGATTTATACTCCGCACCGACATGTGGAATGATTTCTCGCCGCTCCAGCCTGTCTCGCATCGGAACAGATTTTCGGCGCAGCCCCGCACGGCGCCCATGTCCCCGCACTGTGCCCCACACACTGGCGAGGCGGACTTTTCCCCGCATGTATGATCGCACTACCTACGGCGGACAATCTCAGACGCAGGCCGCGCACTTCGCCTCTTTTCCGCACTGCCCCCGAGGCCGGCACTTTACATGATATGTATGAGCCGCCCGTCCCCCCAACATAAATCAGGGCAAATTCCCCCGGGAAACTGGGGGGAAAACGGGCCCGACCCCGAGATTCATAATGTTCGCCCTGAGTGTTCAAACCCCAGGAGCTGTCATTCTACTCCTGTCCTCTGTACTCCTTAGTAATTAGTCAAACAGTGCAAATAAAGTAAAAAAAGAAACCTCAGTCAGGTATATGCATTGATAAAGAGAAATAAAATCCACAGGTTTGGTTCCTGCAGGGATTTGAACCGAGGACCCTTGCCGAGGACCCTGGAGGCAAAAGTTTTACCTATGAGCTACAATGTAGCTACTTACAGTTCTAGACATAAACATTAAAACAAATCACACACGCCCCCTTCTGAGCATACAGAGCTGAAGAGCTGGATGCAGGAGGTATGAAATGAGATTGTGGCAACACCCCTTTTTATTGCTCTGTCAGTTACACTGACTGTAATCAAAGGCTGTAGACTGTATTTTGTGAGATCTGCTCAGTCTGAAACATAGGGCCTCATGTATGAAAACTGTCTTGGTCTAAGACAGTTCCCCTTTCTTTTCATATAGTGCTCTTAAAAAATGAAAAGGGAGCTCTGATTGGTTGCTATTGGCAACAAAGAAAGTCTTAGACCTAGACAGTTTTCTTACATGTCCCCCATAAAATGTATGGTACGAGACTGTTCCAATGTGAATAGGTAGCAACTAAGAGTAACAATATGATAAATTCATGGTGATTGTGGCTGGTCATGGTTTGAGCAGATTATGCAAATACTTGGTTTCTGAACAAATAGCGAGGCCACAATGATTTTTTGCATGTTTTCAGTTGATTTCTTGGGGCAGATGGGGACCTATACTTCAGCTAAAGCTAGGTATGGAAAATAAAGAAATGGCAGATGCCTCTGCTCTATTTGGGATCTCCCAGCAGTCTAAGGGCTCATCCCCACGGCAGAGGACAAATACCGGTCGGTTTATTAGACCGGAATTTGTCCTGTCTTAGTGCCGTCCCCACGGCCGCCAGGCCGCGGTTAGCGGAGAAAAACCCTCCCCCTTCACATTGCGATGTTCATAATCCGTCCGAAAACCGGACGGAAGAATGAACATGCATAATGTTTTTCGTGCGGCCGGCGGTTTGAAAAATTGCCAGGCTGAAAACCCGTGCAGTGGGGACTGCTGCACGGGTTTTCCATAGCGGCCCGGTGTGTTAGTTTGCGGCTGGTTTTTCAGACGGTTTTCAAAACGGAAACCCGTACCGTGGGGACAAGCCCTAATGTGTACACTGTACAAGAAGCCCATTGTAACAAAACAAAAAAACCTTAGCAGTGGTACACATTTAGGCTAGGCCTACACTGCATCGGACAAAAAATGGCTAAAAGTCAACTGTTTTTTTTTCCGATGCACGACCGAGTTTTCTGTCACGTTTTGCACAAAAACCGCGGTTGGTTCTTATTTTTTGCCATTACCCATACAATTGTATGGGACGATGCCGAAAAAACTAAAAGTGCCGGCGTATTATACAACATGAGAGATGATAGGACATAAAACGACCTGTGGAGACTACAGGTCGTTTTTTTCTATTGTAGTCCATGGGGCTGCATGAACGATCATATTGTCAGCGGTTTTAAAATCCTAAAACCGCCGAAAATATGATTGCATTGCTATGTCATGGAGACACAGCATAACAGTTACTGTTGTGCCAGAAAAGGGTCTTAGAATGCGCCAAAAAATAGTGCAGTTTTTCACAGCATGTGGCACTGTGTCGCAGACACATTTAATCTGGACATTTTTTGCAACCTTTCTGACTCAGGGGTGTGACTTAGCGGACAGAGTGTGTGGTCATGAGGCAAAAATCTGCTCAAAAAAATTATGGCGTAGAAAGTAAGCCAAATACTTTTGGTCTTAAAAACTATACAGGCCTAAAGATACACCAAATTTATCAATCAGCTTGAGCCAATGTAATAAATCTTGTGCTTTTTTAGACTGCCTGGCCAAGTTTAAGCTGTCTGGCTTTTAGCCAGGAATTGTATATATAGGCCTTTGTTTCCTTGTGAGATAAACTGTGGCAATTATTACTCTTTCCCAATAGTAGTGAACTTGCTTTCTAGGCAGATTTGTCCATAGAGGTCTATGAGAGACTCAAGGGAGTTCATAACAGAGGTGTTGGCTAAATTAGTGTTTGACCAAATGCTATGTTATGGGAAAACTAATCCACTTATGGATGACTGAATTATTTTATATATTGCAATGATCCATGAATAACTTTAAGCATAAATTCACAACTAAAGCCTCTGACAAAAATAATAGGATCACCACACTCAGTGTTTTCTACTTTGTAGCAAGTACAAGAATCACATATGGGATACAAAGCAAAGTATGTTTTATAGATGGATATTCTGGCTTTGTAAAACATACCTCAGACAAATGAGAACAAATTATTTTAATTAATAGCAAACATTTTTCCACATTTAGCAAAGAAAAAAATAAAAAAAGACCCTCCCTTCCCAACAATCTGGAATTATGCAGCAGTGAGAATAAAAAGCATGGAGTAAATGACAAACCCATCCTAGTACATTTGTTTCTTCCTTCGGCTTTTAAAGGGGTTTTGCCACGATCTCATTTCATACCCCCTGCATCCAGCTCGTCAGCTCTGTGTGCTCCCGAAGGGGCGTGTGTGATTTGTTTGTTTTTGCATATCATGTGACCCCGCAGGATGACATCACCAGGCCTTTCCTCTTTAGTCAAAGAAAGGCCTGTTTTGTAAAGCATTGTGATAGCTGAGGGTAAGTTTTTGCTTCACAGCACAAGGGCCTAGGTTCAAAACCCTGCAAGGAACCAAACCTGTGTTTTTTTTTTCTCTTTATCAATGAACAGACCTCATTGAGGTTTCTTTTTTATTTATTTACACTGTTTGACTAATTACTAAGGAGTCCTAAGGACGGGAGAAGAATGACAGCACCTGGGGTTTGAACACTCAGTAGCTGCCCGAGAGGAGATGTGATGTCTGAGCATGTCTGACCAAGACTGAGGAGCTCTCAGCCCTGGTCGATCCCCTGGAGACGAGCTGTAAAACAATGGATCACTAAAGGAGCAGCTAAAACAAAAACGGTGCAGAATTTTTAATAATAATGAAGGGTGAAAATGTTTATTATTTAATTTGTAAGCTTACCACGTCAATTTTACTTCGTGGCAAAACCCCTTTAAGGCTATAAGGGCCTGAATTTAACCTCCTGGAGGAAACTTTAGAGACAATTTTTTAATTTTTTAATTTTCTGACTGTAGATTATTTAACTCTGTGTTCTGTATATGATTGTGGGGGCAGCCATCTTACCCAATCTGCTTTATTGGCTTTTAGAGATATGTTAACAGACCGATTGATTTCTATAGTAGAGTTTTCGAGGCATGCACTGTGAGCTGGGAAGAAAGCAGTGTGCAGGAAGAGGAGGCTGTGACTCTCCCATTGTGAACAGTGAAAAAGAGTTATCTACACATTGGTGTCACATTTCACTGTAATCCTGCCTGTGATGATAATAAGGAGACTGTAAATAAGTGATCTTTACAAAACAGGAAATGTTAGACTATTAAAGGGGTTGTCTCACTACGTTGATTCTTCTCACCTCAGTCCTATTTTCTTGGTTTCATTTTGATTCAGGGACGTGTTTACTGGCTTCTACTAAACAGCAGTAGAAGCCAGGTCTGTAGCTACAGCAACCAGTGCTGGCAGCCTATCAGAAAAGATCAAACAGGTCTGTAGCTATAGCGACCTGAGGAGCTGATGCAGCCCATACAAGAAGGGAAATCTAGGAATAGGTAGGATACTGTTAATGGACATATAGCATAGTGACTTCTTTTTGCAAGATCTTTAACATAAAAAGCAATCCTTGTAATGAGATAAGCCATTTAAGCGTAGTGGCCAGAGTGAAAACTACAGATTTTTTTAAATTCATTATTTTACATTTTCCATGCCACCACCTACATTTAAAAAACCTGAACAAGATTTCTTTAAAAAATATGTATCACATAAAAAAAATAGGTCAGTATCTGATGTCTTCCTAGATGAAAAAAAATCCCAAATTTCAATATATACCAGTGTATAAGTTTTTGAGGTATTGACTACCATCTCCTATCCTCCTTTACCTGGCATGCAACCCCAAATTTCATGTTTTACTTCAGGCAGTCAGCTTTACATGTTTTATTAAAGTAGCACAGGATAAATGTTCAGGTTTGGCGAACACAGATTGGTGATTCATCAATCAATGAATATCACCTTTATCCAATCTTCTACACTCCCAAGACTCCAGTAAAAGGGCTTTTCACCCGCTTTTTTAGACGGTTTTCGTTTTGAAAAGCGTCTGCAAACCGGGTGACAACTTTTATGTCCCGACTGCACGGGTTTTCCGCCAGGCGGTTCTTCAGACCGGCAGCGGTCCGAAAAACATGGAACATGTTCATTCTTCCACCTGGTTTTCGGGCGGAATATGAACATGTCTATGCGAAGGGGGAGGGCTTTTATCCGCAAACCGGAGAAAAGCCGTCCCCCGGCGGCCATGTGCACGGCCCTAAAACAGTGCAAATACTGGTCGGGATTTCCGACCGGTATTTGCACTGTGCTGTGTGAACGGCCCCTTACTTTGTTTTCCTCTGTTTAGGTGTTATTACTATTTGCCTGCATTTTCTATTCATAAAACCCATTCCACTTACATTTCTTACAGTTCGGTCACAAACATTGACTCTAATTTCTGCTTATGTTTTTCATAGTTCGGTTGTGAATTTATGTTATTTTTTACAGCATATTGCTTTGCATTTTCTATCTTGACACTTTGGCATCTTCCTTGTTCTACCTGTAGACTTTCTTTTTTATAACCTCCCCATTATGTTTAAACGTTTACCAAATGGTGCCCACACCTTACTGGAAACAACCAACATCTTTTGCTACACTTTTTGTTGGCTTTCTCTTGTTGAAACTATATTTGCTTTCAATGAGCCAAGTCCAATATTTTTAGGTCTGTAAGTGCTTTCCCTTTTAATTGCTAACTAATCTTTTTCTACTATCTGTTGTAGGATTGTAAATCATAAGATTTCTATGTTTTTTCTTCAATATTGAAGAATTCTATCATTTTTAAACATTTTGGGGAACATGTATGGAAACTGTGTAGTTCAAAGACAGATCAGAGCTCCCCTTTCATTTTTTCTGTGCACTCACTATATGAAATGAGAGAGGAGCTTAGATTGGTTGTTATGGGCAACAAAGAAAGTCTTAGACAATTTTCATACATGTCTCCCTTTATTTTCAGGAGTGTAAGGTATGTTTCCCCAAGCCAAAATGTTCAGATATTAAATAAAAAATTCTTTGTGCCATATTTGGATTTGTGTATTTGTTATGAAGCAAAAAAAGCTGGGTGACCATCGCTAAAAGGATGGGGATTCCATAAAAACAAACAATGTAACACATTTAGAAACGACATGTGTTTCTTTACAAGAATCTGTGGTTACGCTTTGTGGTTTATGTGATTTTAGTTACTGCACTTAATAGTGTGTTTTTTTGTTGCGGTTCCTTTGGGGGTTGCATTAAGTGATTTTTTTAAAATATTTTATTTAATTGTAGAGTCACAGAGAATGATAGATAAAACAATTCCTATTTTAATACAATGCAGCCTCTGATGTGGTTGTGGCTTCTCCATTTTGGTCACAGGCTTATATGGCAAATGACCGTGTAATAAATATTTAAGAAAGGACATGCAGCCGTTAATGCAACTACATTCAAAAATCATGACAGCAGTGTAAAAGCACACCATGTATGTACCAAATCCATAGAATTACATATAAATTTGTTCCTTGCATGTGTATCAACAGATACATACACAAATGGAGATATATGTATATGTATGTGTGTGTGGTATATATATATATATAATAAAATATATAAAAATATATACACACACACACATACATACAAACATACATATCTCTCCATTTGTGTATGTATCTGTTGATACACATGCAAGGAACAAATTTATATGTAATTCTATGGATTTGGTACATACATGGTGTGCTTTTACACTGCTGTCATGATTTTTGAATGTAGTTGCATTAACGGCTGCATGTCCTTTCTTAAATACTTATTACACGGCATGTATGTATGTGTGTGTGTGTGTATATATATATATATATGACCACACACACACACAAAGCATTATGGATCAGGGCCGCCAACAGAAATTTCAGGGCCCCATACAGCTTAAGCGCCTGGGCCCCCTGTAAACCCCGCCCCCAGCAACCCTATTGCTCCACCCCCAGCAACCCTATCGCCCCGCCCCCAGCAACCCCACCACCAGAAAAGCAAAGCAATTGCACCATTGTTTTTGGATTTATTTCTTGTTGTATTTTACAATGTACAGTTTAACTGTATTCTGTGGATTAGTACATATAAAAGGGCCAGTAAACATCACTAGATGATCACCACTATAATGTTACTGATCAATCCAGTATACTAAGACCAATATTGCCAAACAGCAATGTACAAAGACCATATAATACCATCACATCATAACCACATATCTCCACCATAACGATGCTGAATAATACCATCATACTGTCACTGAATATAATTCATTACAATAAGACCAATATTTCTGCCATACAGTGACCATATAGTGGTAGATACAAGTGCACACAGTGCAGTTACATTTAGTGACTCACAGGTGACGTCTTGTCTGATGAGTCGTTCACGTTCCGATTTCTTCTCCGTCCGCTCCAGACCGCTGTCATGACGTCTCCCGGCCACGACCCATCCCTGCAGAATTCACAACATAAACACCTGAGACGTCTCAATTTTTTTTTTTATCACCTTCCTACTTGTGCCCGCCACGCTATGTACAAATTCCTCATCCATATTGGCCCAAATGGTAGTTCGGTATATAGCCCCTTCTCCCGTAAGTAGGTAGGTAGTGGGCTCCCGTAGGTTTGGTAGCCGGGTAGTGGGCAGGTAAGGTTACCTCCATAGGTAGGTGCGTAGGTAGACAGGTTGCCAGGGAGGAAGGTGGGTAGCCAGGAAGGTAAGTGGGTAGTAGGTAGTTGGGTAGCTAGTTGGGTAACAACTGAGGTAGCCAGGGAGGTTGGTGAGTAGGTAGCTGAGTCGATAGCCATGTGAGGGGGGGCCCCCTCCTCCCCTTCTAGCTGTGTGTGGCTGGTGTGAGCCCCACACACACATAGCTGGGGGAAGGAGAGGGGCCCGCACACACAGGCTGTCCTGGGGAGAGCAGTGGGGGCCCCACAAACAATAGGACTGGCCTGGGGAGAGCAGGTGGGGGCCCCACAAACATAGGGCTGGTCTGGGGAGAGCAGGTGGGGGCCCCACAAACGATCGGTCTGGCCTGGGGAGAGCAGCTGGGGGCCCCACAAACGATAGGGCTGGTCTGGGGAGAGCAGGTGGAGAGAGGAAGGGGGTCCACGCTCCTGGTTACAGTTTTCACTTACATCTTCTGTGCTGCAGCTGTAACCAGAGCCGGCACCTCTCCTCCGCACCGCATGCTGGCCAATGGAGAGAACGCAGGACAATTTGAATCAGTGAGGCCCGCCCCCAGGGGCAGGGCCTCACTGATGTAATCAGTCGCCCTGGCGCAGGGGCAGAGAGGAGGGTTTCTATCACAGCGCAGCGGCTGTGACTAGGAAGGTGGGCCCCTCTCTGTAGCGCTTTGGGGGACGGCGGGCCCACACCCTCTTGTAGCGCTGGACGGTGGGCCCGCTCTGTAGCGCGGGGGGACGCGGGCCCCCCCTCTGTTTAGCGTTTCTTGGGGGCGGTGGGCCCCCCTCTGTAGCGCTGGACGGCGGGCCCCCTCTGTAGCGCTGGAGGGGGATGAGGGCCCCCCTCTGTAGCGCTGGACGGCGGGCACCCGCTCTGTAGCGCTGGACGGCGGGCCCCCTTCTGTAGCGTGGACGGCGGGCCCCTCGTAGTTGGGCGGCGGGGCCCCCTGCGGGAGGCATTGAAGGGCGGGCCCCCTGACCAGCAATGAAGCGTTCGCGGCGGGTGCCGCCAGGCCCCAGTCTGTAAGGGGAAATAACGGGGCCCGCTTGCAGCGGGCCCCCTTATTTCACCGGGCCCCGTACAGGAGTATCGGCTGTACCCCCTGTACGGCGGCCCTGTTATGGATGTTTGGCTTTTGGTTGAAATTTTAGGATGAACATAAAATTTCTTGAACATTTTTTTGAAATGAACTAAATGTGACCATCTCTTAACTTTAGTACTTTTTGCATAACTTGCTGATCTCTAACAAGGAGCTTAATGGTAAAATTCACAGCAGGTGTTTGATCTCTGAATCACTCAATAAATTTAGAGGATTAATTTAAATTGTGATTTAAGCCGTCGTCATCATCATGCTAATCACATTTCGACATCATGAGACCAAGGCAACCCCTTACAATTGAGTAACAGTACCTCGCCTCAAACAGGATGCTCTCAGACGGAAGTGGCCTCTGTGCTTAGAGTGTCACCAGCAGGTTGTAACAGAGATACAGAGAGACTGGAAGAGTCACAGAAAGGCTAAGAAGTGGACGTCCTTTGACTACATCACACACTGATGATTGCTTCATTGTAAACAATGCCCTGCGGAAGCGGATGATGAATGCTATATAACTCCGAGCACATTTAAAAGAGGTGAGAGGCAACCACTTTTGGGCAATTTGGGGATCAAACACCTGCTGTTAATTTTGCCATTAAGCTCTTTGTTACAGATCAGAAAGTTGTGAAAAAAGTACTGAAACAATGAACAGTTGGACATGTGCATCTAAAGTTAAGAGATTTCCTCATCAAGTTCATTTAAAAAAAAAGTTCATGAAATGTTATATTGAGCTTGAAATTTGAAAAAAAGTCAAATATCCCGAACTTTTTGTGAGTAGTGGATATAAAAACACTTTCAGAATTATACAGTTGCATGCTCCTGAGCATGCTCACAATCAACTGAGACAACATGAAATGGACAAGGAAACCAACTCTGATGTACACAGTGGGATGCACAAGTAATATATGTCACTCACAAAGATCACAGAGAGGACACACTTTAGAGGCCTTGTGTCACAGATGCCTTGAGGAGGGTTAAGCAAAATACCCCTATAACAGCCACAGGTGCTCCATTACCAATGCCATACCAAGAAATTCCTGCCATAGTGTTCCCCACATGACTGCTGGATTTTTAAGCAGATTTGGAATTTAGAATCCACAAAAATTCTGACCGTAAATCATTCTCATAGACCTCAATAGAAAATCCAAGCTGTAGTCTACACAGCTCGGATTTTCTGAGGTTGGATTTCAAATCCAATAACAGGTCATAAAACTTAGAACATGTTCTATAATCCGCCATATTTCCCTTGAATATGGCAGATTATAGTACTGTTCAAATGAATGGGATGGCCAAAATACAAAAACTGCTGAAAAAAAAAACGGGACAAAAACCAGTACAAAAAATGAAAACCGAGTGTAACTAGGATTCTAACTAGGATCCATTGAGTATTTTATCCTCTGCCGTGTGTACATAGCCCTAGTGATTCACCAGAATTCCAGCCCCAGGGCCCATATCAATGCTTTGTTTGGGGGTATCTTCCACTCCCTTGCCGCACCTTGTCTCCCCTTTATGTATGTGCTGCTAGTGTGGAGGACATCATGGGCCACATGTATGAAAAGTTTCTAAGTTTAAAACTCACTTTGTTACCCATAGCAACCAATCAAAGCGCCCCTCTCATTTCATATAGTGCTCTGGAAGAATGAAAGAAAGGGTTGAATTGGTTTTCTTTGGGCAAAAAAGGTGAATTTTAGACCTAGACACTTTTCATACATGTGGCCCATGGTGCACAACATGTATTCCTATCTGCTCATTGATTCTAAGGAACTGAGCTAAGGCAGCAGAGCTCAGGGTAGACTAGTATTAGACTTAGGCAAGGGCCAGTAAACACTGAGATCAGAAGTCTTCCATTTCCGTATTTCCACGTATAACTAGGTGAACATGTGTGTGCAGGGTGTGATAATATCTGTATGAACCAATATGAAGTATAATGACTCTCCAATATTTACCATATAAAGATTTTTATTCCATAAAATACATTATAATTGCAAAAAGTTCAGCTATCACAACTCAAACAACCTTAAAAACATTGAAAAACTCACTATTCCCCCCACTACAAAGACTGGTGACACATCCCTCACCCAAAGTTAACAAACAGTAAATTGGAAAGACGCATAATAAATATACACACAACAGATCAAGTGATCAAAAATACAAAAATGCACCAAACCAAAAAATCATAATAAAAATACAAAAACCTATATTTCAGTTCATTACCAAAGTGGTAGATATTTCACCAAGGAGGGTCCCAGCCTCGAAGCGCGTTTCGCCGCCAGCTTTCTCAAGAGGCTACTATATTATATAATTATAGGCTCTTGAGAAAGCTGCCGGCGAAACGCACTTCGAGGCTAATACCCTCCTTGGTGAGAAATTTTTTAAAATCTGGGTGAGGGATGTGTCACCAATATTTGTATTGGGGGGTATTTTGTTTTTTTTAAATGTTTTTAAAGGGTTTTTTCAGTTGTGGGTAGCTGTACTTTTTTGCATTTATATGTATTTTTTGAAATAAAAATCTTTATATGGTTAATATTACAGAGCCATTATACTTCATTTATTTCATGCTGTTTATGGTATGGTGACTTATACTTATGTTTAGACCAGTTTTTGAATCGGTATTGTGTTGTGATAATATCTGTACCCTCTATCAGCAGTTTTCTGAAACTAAAAGAAACAGCCCTACCCACCCCCCCAAAAAAAACAAAAAAAAAAAAAAACGCCCCGAATTATACATTTGTTACTTATGAGAAAATATACATAATGTACAACCTTTTTAAAACTCTATTTGTTTGAGACTTTTTGGGAGATGTATGAAACTTGCCGCCAACACACAAGTTCAAAATGTATATGTAAATGTATGTATATAGAGGAGTGTAGAATACGACTGCATGTATGAGCCTAGAATATCCATGAAGGAAGCAGTTTAGTCGGGGTTCAACGATCAAAAAATTGTTTATTCCACCAACCAAAGAAGTGCAACGTTACGATCTACAGTGAGGTGTTTGACAAGCAATGCTATAGGTTGAAATGTTGCACTTTTTTGGACGGAGGAATAAACTATTTTTTGATTGTTGAACCCAGACTATGCTACTTACTTTGTGGATATGCTGGACTTGTTATCTACCCTGTGGGTTCAAAGGTGAGAAACTGTGCATGGATACATTATTCATATAAAATTATTTCAGGTTTTGTGCTGCTGGTTACTTTTTGTGGAGTATGTATGTCTGTTATATGTGGGTTCATAAATGTGGCGTGTGGTATGCCTTGAATAGCATAGAATATTTTAGGCACATTCAAAAGTGTTGTGTCTGGTGCAGAATGCGACAAGTTTTGGCGTACGACTGTTGATACATCTATAGAAAAAACTCGTTGAAAACCAAAACCTAAAAACTGCTTTTAACCTGAGTATTTTTTCATATTTTTGTCCAAAGCAGCTGGGTTTCTGATGAGTTTATTGGGTGTTTTTTTTTAGTTTTTTTGCAGATTTTTTTGGTCGTTTTTTTTGGACGGATTTCCAGGCAGTTTTTAATGTATGCAAAATTTATATGCCTTGTTTAAACACCTGGTTGATTTTTCAGCAGAACCGCCCAAAAACCCGTCCGGTTTACATAGTCTTGTGCAGCGCCCATATACTATAAACATCTGGGTGTTCTGCCAGTGTTTCTTCAAGGGCCTTCATAGACGTTTATTAACATCTCCCCTTTTACTGCATACATAGCACTCAATGAGTGCAGTGCATCCAATTTAGCAGGCAGCCTTCAGGCTACTTGTTTCCGCCCTTGGTGATCATGTGATTGCTGGGGACAGGTAACTGCAGGAGCTCCTGGGTCTTAGCAGATCCAGATCAGCAATGCAAAAAACAAAGGAGAAAGACTGTACCGACATTTTGGAAATGTCTTTTCATTCTTTTGACGAAGAATGTGCACATACAATTCTGGGCTAATTCTTAATTTGTATGCCACAAAACGAGACATAAAAAAGTGTTGGAAATATGTCCCCTAAGGTCTTTTTCTGATAAAAGAAATAAGGTGTAAGTAAAAAAAAAAACAGAAACAAAAGAAAAAAACAAAACAAAATAGTAAAAAATAAATAGAAGACAGAAAGAACACTGCAGATTGCTCCCTACACATAACAAAAGCAGCTAAAAGCGATATATTATCTTAAAAAAGGGAAACTATTTGCATGTATGCATCTATATAAATAAATTGAAAAAGACATATTTCTTTTTTGTTTTTACCTTTTCCCAATTTAAAAAAAACATTAAAAATTTTATTGTAAAAATTAAATAGAAATAACGCCTTATGTGTCACAGAAAAAAGACAAAAAGAGAAATTAAATTGTTTTAGCCATAATAGACTGATGAATGAATTGATTAATATTTTTTTTGGATCTGTGCCCTCTCTCTACAAATGCAGCATGATATACTTGCGGCAAGTAGCAGATAAGACAAAACGCTACTAAAATGCAAGCAGATAAAAACACTGAAGAGTGCATGTGTGTGATGGAGACTTACATGTAAGAAATTAATATATCTTAATTTTAAAGGGACAAGCACATATTAGAGCAATGGTTACACCCACAGTTGTTGGAGGAGCCGCACGTGATGTGTCACAGGACTCCTGAGTTATAACTATATGTACTGAAAACTGACATTATTGTGGATTTATCCTCAAAACAGTGCCAATTTAACACCAAATTGTATCCTGTTTCACACTGTAATGTGTATCAACAATGTAATTTATGATTTCTTGTCTCTCCACATTTACTATCTCCTCTAATCTTGAGCTAAATATGGCTCTTGACCATCAGTCAAAATTGAATGTAGCTCACAAAGAACAAAAGGTCAGAAATTTGACTCATAGATGCACTAGAGATACTAAGGTTGGGTTTACACTGAGGGCCCCATATATGAAAACTCTTTAGGTCTAAAATTCACTGTTACCCATAGCAACCAAACAATCAGAGCACCCCTTTAATTTTCTAGAGCACTGTATGAAATGAGAGGGGTGCTCTGATTGGTTGCTGTGGGCAACAAAGTGAGTTTTAGTCCTAGACAGTTTTCATATATGTGGCCCTAAGTGTAGGTTGTTATCACTATTTACCATGAGCAAATTGTGTTGTTAGAAAACGCAATGTAACTGCACTGACCTTGTTTGTAATTTTTTTGAACGCAAAGGGGAGCGGTTTCTGGCCTGTAGTTTGCGTATTAAGCCATCCCACTATTTGGATAAAACTTCAGGGTTTTTGGGACGAAAATCCGGGCATGTTACACGCTCGGTTTTCTATTAATTAGCTTGGCAGTCCCTTTACAGATGGTTTTCAAATCCAAAAACCACCTGAAAATCTGACTGAAACCAAAGTGGGGACCCTAAAGGGCCTTAACACGGTTATTGCAGGAGGATTTTCGCCGTATTGCGCGCCCGGTCTAGCTGCAATCCGCCCCAGCCATTATGGTAATCCACAGTTCTCATAGAGAACTATGGATTCCGTCGCTCCTCCCCACTCGGCGAATACGCCGGGCGAAGAGAAAGGGACATGTACATTATCTCGTCGGGATACCGCCCGGGGGAAAATGCATGTCTAGGGCCGAGGAGCTGTGCCCCGTCCTGCCCCTTTTCTCAAGCCGAAAATTGCGGGCAAAAATCCGTAACCGCAATTACGGCTTGAATAAGCCGTGTGAACCGGGCCTAAGGGCCCATTTACATGGCAATGGACAAATACCGGTCGGTTTATCCGCCGGGCGGAAAACTCGTGCAGTGGGGACTGCTGCACGGGTTTTCCATAGAAGCCCGTTTTGCTAGTTTGCGGCCGGTTTTTCAGATGATTTGCAAAACGCAAACCTTCTGAAAACCGTCCGCAAACCCGTGCCATGGGTACATGCCCTAACAGAATACAAATATAAGGGTTTGTCCCTATGGGAAGGTTTATTGGTCGGTTTTTCAGAAGATTTGTGGCATTAGAAAAAGAAAACCGGATGGACGGTTTTTCACATGTTCATTCTTCTGCTTGGTTTCCAGACAGAAAATTAACATTAAAATCAATGAGAACTGAGCAGAAAGTGGGTGAAGGGTTTTTGCACTTTTTTTTTGCGCAGTTTTTTGGAGGTTTTCAGGTTTTTTTTTTTAAAAAAAACTGAATTTGCACTCAGTACACTTTTCTGCTTGAAAAAAATCCAACAACCTGGACAAAAGCAGTGACAAAAACAGTTCAAAAAACTAAAACTGCCAAAAAACGACCATTTTTTGTGTCAAAAAACGTCCCAAAAACCGGTTGGGATATACAGTTCTGCTGAGGTTAAAACCGAGTAGATTTTGACCTTTGCCGTGTGAATGCACTCTTAGGCCGAGTTCACATGACATTTTTACGGCGTAATTGCGGGACGGATTTCGCCCGCAATTACGCCGTGTGCTCGGCAGCAGGGGTGGGGCATGTCCAGTGCATGTCAAAAACAGCTCAAATACCGACAGTTTTTTTGGAGCGTTTTTTGGGTGCTTTTTATTTTTTGGGAAATGCACAGCACTATAATTGCTGTGGATGTCAGCAAAAAATGCCCAAAATAAGCTCTGAAAACCCACCAAAAAAAGTCCGGCGGTGTACATAGTATTCAATAGTAAATTTTCTGCCCTGCTCTGTTGTTTTTTTTGCAATGTTTCAAAAAACGACCTGGAACAGAGAAAAAAAAACGTTCTATGGAGACTACAGAACGTTTTTACTATTAAAGTTTGGGGCCTGTTTCAGAAAATGAAAAACGCTGAAAAAAGACAACCGTAAGGGGCCGTTCACACGGCACAGGACAAATACCGGCCGGTTTGCCGGCCGGTACTTGTCCGGTTTTGCGGTCGTCCTCACGGCCCTGGGGGACGGCTTTTTTTCCGCCCATGAGCGGAGAACAGCCCTCCCCCCTCCCATTGAGATGCACAATCTTCCGTCCAGAAATCGGACGGAAGATTGTGCTTTTTCAATGTTTTGTCGCCGGTCCGCCGGCGACCCAAAACCGCCGGGAGGAAAAACCCTGCAGTGGGACAGTGCACGGGTTTTCCATAGTGCACAATTGTGCTCTTTCGGTGGTTTTTCAGGCGGTCTAAAAACCGCAACCGCTGAAAAAAAAACCGGCCGAAAACCCATGCCGTGTGGACCATGCCCTAAATGTGTACAGTGGAGACATAGCCCAACAGTACAATTGACATTTAGGAGCCTCTGTTCTTGTCTATAAAGATTAAAGCAGTTCTTTGAGATGCTTTTCTAATGTAAAATGTATCACGTTAATAAAATTTTGTTCTGATTTTTATAATTACAATCTTCCAAATTACTTTTTTTTTTAAAATTTTAAATTGTTAATTTTTGTTAATTATAATGTAGGTCATTGGGTCAACGTTTATTAAACATACAGCAATAGCTGACAACGCAGGTCTTGCTGAGACTTGAGGTGCACCATGCAAGATCCCTACCATAGTTTCTATTCACTAACACCTTTTCTTTTATTTCTAGCCTGCTGAGATTTGTTTGCGATCACTGATAATACTAAGCTAACTCTTTAAATACCCAACTGAGAACATAATTTATGGTAGATATTGTAATGGTTTAATTCATTTACATTTTTTTATTTAATATTAATTTTAGATTATATAATTTTATCGGAAAAAAAAAATCCACCAAAATGTTTGTAAACAACATCATAAAAAATAAGATTCTTTTTTCTGAACATTTAAAACATAATACCAAAAAGTATGGAAGATCCATTAATGGGTCAGAAAAAAAAAGAAGTGTCCTACCTAAACTGCCACACTGGTCTTGTTCAGTAGAGCAGGCTATATTACCAAATAATGTAAGGAAATATAGTAGACACTATGGGCCACATGTATGAAAACTGTCTAGGTCTAAAACTCACTTTGTTGCCCATAGCAACCAGAGAGCCCCTTTCATTTTTCCAGAACACTATATGAAATGTAAGGGGGGCTCTGATTGGTTGCTATAGCTAACAAAGTGAGTTTTACACCTAGACAGTTTTCATACATGTGGCCCATAGGACACGTGCACCAGTTTTCTGGCATGCTTTGCGGCCAAAAACCTGTCACAGCCCTGTTCTATAGATGTATGAACCAATGTACGCCCAAGCTTACCACATTCTAAACCAAACATGACACTTTCGAATGCGCCAGAATTGTACAATTGTGTCAATGTTTGATGAAAAACATCCAAATGCACCAAACTTTGACACTTTACTGTTGTACAAATCCATACCAATTTCAAAGTGGTATGGCTGAGACAAATTTAGCTGTAGAACGGGACACATTTATAAAGTGCTATGAAACACTTTCCTACATACCGGTGCCCTCTACAATCCTCTAAAGCATGTCGGTGCCAGGTTTCATACATATTGCCCTGTGCACTTTCCCGGGATGACATGCCAATTAGCTGATCAACATTGGGGGTATTCACATAGACTGGTGTTTCATATGCCAATGTAACGCTGTGGTCTGCTGGAATAGGATACAAGTTTAATAAGGGGGAGGCAGGGAGTTCCTTTAATACATTTGTGTTATATTGGGCTGTCTGTGTGCTACAGATGGAAATCTACACCATCTTTGAGTTGGCATAAATTTCAGCAAGAATCTCTGATACATTCTGGTGTAAATTAAAATAGATGTATCGGGTACAAAAGAAAATTTTCCTCCCACTAAGCTCCACCCACTTTTCTAATAGTGGCGGGAGTGGAACCCCCCAAAAAGGTTGCAAGTATATGTATATTATGTAATAGATTCCCCTATAGTCTTTATACCCAGCTGTTTCTATAGAAATTGTATATTTTCTATAAACATATGTATATTATGTAATAAATTCCCCAATAGTCTTTATACCTAGCTTTATACCTATACCTGTCCATCCCCTTCAAAGTTTCTTAAAAGGGACGCTATCTTCAAAATGTTTCTTGCCCTCCCATTTGTAGAAAAAGATGACCCTATTTTTCTTTCATGTATTGCTCATGGTCTAATACAATTAATATGTCCCTGTGGAGAGAACAAAAGAACACTATGGCTATGTTCACACGGCTTAAATTGGGATGTATGTCGCCCTGTATTTCGTGCTCTACTGCGCTCAATACGGGGCGAGATACGTCCCAGTCATTACGGTAATCCACAGTTCTCATAGAGAACTATGGATTACGTCTCCTCTCCCCGAGCGTGCAATACGCCGTGGGGGGAGATAAGTGACATGTCAATTACTAGCGGCAAATACGCACCGCTAGTAATGAATGTCTATGGGGCCGGCCGACTGCTGGACCCCCGCCCTGCAATTATGCCGTGTGAACATAGCCTATGTCATTACTTACTATTTGTAATGAGACTATGAAAATGTAAGTAGCAGCTGAAGTAAAGTGAGATTCATCTGCCCTGCCAATCAAAAGTTCTCTCTCTCAGCTGAAGAAGGACAATATTTTATATGTAGTTTATAATTGCATAGGACTGCCGAATTAAAAATAAAAACACAGGTGCAAATTTCATCAAGTCTGTCCTCTTCTACCTAAGGTTCATTTTCGCAAGACAAAAGTCTTAAGAAAAAGAAAAATGAAGAGTGGAAAAAACAAGACAGTATATTCACAGAGCCTAAAATGTGGTTTTGATAAGTGTGCATACCATAAAAATTAATCTGAGATCTGTAAGTGCCCGTCCACACGACAAGCATTTCCAGACGGAAATCCACGTGGATTTGGATTTTAAAAACCATAAAAAAAGACTGTAAACCATCCTCATAGACATCAATTGAAACTTTGCCTTGGATTTTCTGAGGTCAAATTTCACTGATTTTTCATATAACTTAAAACATTTTCACTTGGAAAATGGAGGAAAATTTACCATTGATGTCCCAGGGATGGCATGAGAAACTACCAGAAAGCTTTGTGCTCGTTTCTTTTTTTGGCGCGGATCCGTATCCAAAGACTCAATAGTGCTCTATGATGCAAAAAACGATTGAAAAACCGAATCTGAAAACCGCATTTAAATCCCATGGAAATCTGCGCCAAATGATGATAACCGAGTTAAAAATCCTCGGTAAAACACTTTTTTAATACTTGCCTGACGACAGGGATTTAGGCTATGTCAATACAGAACTGAAAATCCAACTGTACCCAGCGCTGTGCAGCCCTCAATCGAAAATCTGTGCTGTAGTCTACACATCAGATTTTTTACTGATGGATTCCAAAACCTAAAACCGCCCAGCGGAATATAGAGCATATTGTACATTCCGCTCGACCACCATCGGATATTCATGCAGAAAAACAGCGGTGCAGTCCAGCAATGTGAAAATACAATCGGATTTTGGACGGCATTATCACATTACAGTGTAGACTTTGCCTTAGGCTGCGTACCCACGGCAGAGGACAAATACCGGTCGGTTTACCCGTCCTGTTTAGCAGCCCCCCCCCCCCCCCCCCCCCCCTTCACATTCACAGATTTCGTCCGAAAACCGGACGGAAGATTGTGCTTGTAGAATGTTTTGCGGGTGGACTGCGGAAAACCCGTGCAGTGGTGGCTGCTGCACGGGTTTTCCATAGAGCACCATTGCGCTCATTTTCGGCCGGTTTTTCAGGTGGTCTGAAAAACCGCAAACCGCCTGCAAAACCGGCCGAAAACCCGTGCAGTGGGAACATGCCCTTAGGGTGTTTCCATATGGCACAGAATCCAACCGGTATTTTGTTGTCTTTTGAATGGTTTTGGAGGACAGCTCTGCGCGCAGTTTGCTGATTCGCCCGTCCCCCTCAACCATTGAAATACACATCTTCTGCCCGTTAACTGGGCGGAAGATTGAGCATATTCTAAGTTTTTCGGGACACCGGTGGTGTGAAAATCCGTCCTCCTGAAAATCCACTACTGAGTGGATTTTATATTAAAGTCTATGTGGATGGTTGACAGTCGGTTTTCAAAACCTTGCCGTGTGGACGGATGCTTAGGATTCAGAATCTGATGAATATTTTGCCCTTGTCATGTGGATGTATCCTAAGCATACAATTAAAGGGGTTGACTGACTACAAGGATTGCTTTTTATGTTAAAGATCTTGCCAAAACAAGTCACTTTGCAATATGTGTCCATTAACAGTGTCCTACCTATTCTGAGATATCACCTCTTGTATGGGCTGAATCAGCTCCTCAGGTCGCAATAGCTACAGACCTGTTCAATCTCTATTGCTAGGCTGCCAATGCTGGTTGCTATAGCTACATACCTGGTGTCCTCAGCAGCTCGTCACTGCCAATAGCAGCTAGTAAACACGCCCCTGAATTTAAGGTACGATAAATCGAGGTAGTGAAACAACCCCTTTAATAAATAGAAAGATATAATTTTGCTTTTGGAACCTAATAAGGGTATGTTCACAAGGGATAATTTCGGCGCGTATTTATGCTCTAATATGGGCGAGATGCATGCCGAAATTACGGTAATCCATAGTTCTCAGAGAACTTTGGATTACGCCTCCTCTCCCCATACATACAATCGTATTGTACGCGCGGGGAGATAAGAGACATGTAAATTACTTGCGGCGAATACACACCGCGAGTAACAAATGTCAATGGGGCTGCCGGCCTCCCCGCGCCTCGGTAGTGCGTGCGTATTAGCGTGAGCTCCCGAAACACACCATGTGTACATCGCGTGAACATACTCTAATACACAGGGCTATACTTTTTGCTTCCTGATTGACTACACTGGCGAGAATTAGGCTACTTTCACATCATGTTAATACACTAGTTTGATGTTCGCTTTTTAAAAAAATTAAAAACCTGTACCCATAAGGCCTCGTTCACACGGCTTATTTGGGCGCGGATTGGAGCCGTACTGCGCGCCGTATTTGCGCTGCAGTACGGCTCCAATCCGTCCCAGTCATTATGGTAATCCACAGTTCTCATAGAGAACTGTGGATTCCGTCGCTCCTCCCCGCTCGGCGAATCCGCCGTGGGGGGAGAAAGTGACATGCACATTATTTACGCGCCGTAAATAATGCAATGTCTATGGGGCCGGCGAGCAGCTCCCCCGCTGCGCCCCCGCCCCTTATTCAATCTGTAACTGCAGGCGAAATCCGTCCCGCAATTACGGCTTGAATAAGCTGTGTGAACATTGCCTAAGTGTGCATTTCTGTATACATTGACTTCTATGGTTGACCTATCGCTACATTATATGTCTTTAATATGTGTTTGATAACCTTATGATTCCTGTTCTTTAAAAAAAAAAGGATGGAAGATGATGGGTGCTGCATTATACAAACACATATGTTATAGTATGCTGCCAATGGAAATCCTATACTAGTGTATGTGTCCACGTTTGTATCCATCATAACAATGTTAACAAACCTCCACAATTAAATTTCAGGGAAAACGGGTGAGGGCCAATAAAGGTAATGAAAAAAATTAAACAACAAAAGCAGAAAGTAAAAACGTATGCTCCCGACAGTGTACGTTATGGATAGGCTTCATATATACAGTATAACATACACGATATGCAGGATGGAGAAAGGTGATGTGAACCTAGCACAAGTAGTATAAATGTTTCTATGGTACTAATCTATTTTTGATGCCTGGTTTTGGCATAAAAATATAGATATAAAATCTGCATCATGTGAGAGTGGCCTAAAGGAAACATTACACTTGTAGTATAACACAGAGAGACTCCAGTGGAAGACTTGAAGATGTCAAAAGCAAGTAAAATATAACGAGATATTATTCTTTATCTCACAGGTGACTGTATGGGCTTGTCCCTATGGCAAGGGTTATTGGTCGGTTTGCGATTTTACAAACTGTCTGAAAACTGACAAGCAACGCTCCCCCATAGACTTTGATAGAAAATCTGTGCAGCACACTGCCGGCTTTCCTAAAATCTTAGGGCCACATGTATGAAAAGTGTCTAGGTCTAAAACTCTCTTTGTTGCCCATAGCAACCAATCAGAGCTCATAGCAACCAATCAGAGTGCCCCTTTCATTTCATATAGTGCTCTGGAAAAATGAGAGGGGCACTCTGATTGGTTGTTATGGGCAACAAAGTGAATTTTAGACCTAGACTGTTTTCATACATGTGGCCCTTAGAACGTGTTCATTTTTCACCCGGTTTTCGGGCAGAACATGAACATGTGGGTGCGAAGGGGGACAGCTTGAATATACAAACCGCTGACAAAAGTCGTCAAAAAAAGACAAAATACCAGTCAGAAAATCCGACTGTTTTCTTGTCTTTGCTGTGTAAATACACCCTAATAATTGTGTGTGTGGTCTGTTAACAATTCCATTATCCCCAACTGACAGTAGTATATTCACAAAAGGCCATATGTATAAAAACTGTCTCGGTCTAAAACTCACTTTGTTGCCCATAGCAACCAATCAGAGCGCCCCTCTCATTTTTCCAGAGCACTATATGAAATGAAAGGGGCTCTGATTGGTTGCTATGGGCGACAAAGTGAGTTTTAGACCTAGACAGTTTTCATACATGTGGCCCCAAGTGCAGGTTGTTGTCACTATTTACCATGAGCAAAATGTGTAAGAAAACACAATTTAACTGCACAATCCAAACATACAAGCCTTTAGCTGCAATGATATTTGGGTCATTCAAGAGTCAAAAGCGATGGAGCACTATTAGATACTGGACTTATCATGTAGGAATGGATGATGAGCGTTAGGACGGCGCAGTCTAAGCAACGTTACCGGGATGTTGTCATGGTGACAGAACAAGCAGAGTCAGTGCTACAGCCCCAGCGCAGGCACACAGGAGGGGAGGGGGCTCATGTCAAAATCATTTCCGCACTGCCAGGGTCTATTCTGTATTACAGAACCAGATTAACTCCAATGTGGACACACAGGGCCATATGTATGAAAACTGTCTAGGTGTATGACTTTCTTTGTTGCCCATAGCAACCACTTAGAGCTCAGCCTTCATTTTTCCAGAGCACTATATGAAATGAAAGGGGAGCTCTGGTTGGTTGCTATGGGCAACAAAGGGAGTGTTAGACCTAGACAGCTTTTATACATGTCCCCCATAGAAGCCGGTCAGTCACCATGAGAGAGAAAGAGAGGGATAAAGAGAGGGAGAAGGATACAGAGAGGGGCAGACAGAAAGAGCTAGAGAGAGGGAGGGAGAGATACAGCGCTGTGCACACGCCATTCACAGTGTACAGTGCGGCTTTTACCCTGTACACACATATTATACAACACATGCATGTTACTGCTATACACTGTATGTTCTGTGTGATCTTTCCCTAAGCAGTAAATCAATGAGCGATCACATCTGCAGTGATCAGAAGTATATGAAGCAGAGTACTGAAGAGAAGAATCGCATCATTTCAACGCTGGCCCCAAAACACACAGGAGACAAGATTAAAGACTGTCACTTACCTGTGCTTCACACCCCCGGCCCGGGTGTGTGCAGTGTATGGTGTGTGCAGTGTATGGCCGCTGATCTCCGAGTGTGTGCAGCGTATGGTGTGTGCAGTGTGTGGCCCGGCGGGTGTGTGCAGTGTATGGTGTGTGCAGTGTATGGCCGCTGATCTCCGGTGTGTGGTGTGTGCCGCTGTACTCCGGTGTGTATGTATGGCCGCTGATCTCCGGGTGTATGGCCGCTGATCTCCGGGTGTGTGCAGTGTATGGCCGGGCGGGTGTCTGTCCGTTGATCTCCGGGTGTGTCGCCGCTGATCTCCGGGTGTGTGCAGTGTATGGCCGCTGATCTCCGGGTGTGTGGCCGCTGATCTCCGGGTGTGTGCAGGTGTATGGCCGCTGATCTCCGGGTGTGTGGCCGCTGATCCGTCGGGTGTGTGCAGTGTATGGCCGCTGATCTCCGGGTGTGTGCAGTGTATGGCCCCTGATCTCCGGGTGTGTGCAGTGAGGCCGTGATCTCGGGTGTGTGAAGTGTATGCCGCTGATCTCCGGGTGTGTGCAGTGTGTGGCCGCTGATCTCCGGGTGTGTGCAGTGTGTGGCCGCTGATCTCCGGGTGTGTGCAGTGTGTGGCCGCTGATCTCCGGGTGTGTGCAGTGTATGGCCGCTGATCTCCGGGTGTGTGAAGTGTATGGCCGCTGATCTCCGGGTGTGTGAAGTGTGTGGCCGCTGATCTCCGGGTGTGTGAAGTGTGTGGCCGCTGATCTCCGGCGGGTGTGTGCAGTGTATTGTCGCTGATCTCCGGGTGTGTGCAGTGTAATGGCCGCTGATCCCGGGTGTGTGAAGTGTGTGGCCGCTGATCTCCGGGTGTGTGCAGTGTGTGGCCGCTGATCTCCGGGTGTGTGCAGTGTATGGCCCGGCGGGTGTGTGCAGTGTCTGGCCCGGCGGGTGTGTGCAGTGTATGGTGTGTGCAGTGTGTGGCCGCTGATCTCCGAGTGTGTGCAGTGTGTGGCCGCTGATCTCCGGGTGTATGGCCGCTGATCTCCGGGTGTGTGGCCGCTGATCTCCGGGTGTATGGCCGCTGCTCTCCGGGTGTATGGCCGCTGATCTCCGGGTGTGTGCAGTGTGTGGCCGCTGATCTCCGGGTGTATGGCCGCTGATCTCCGGGTGTGTGCAGTGTATGGCCGGGCGGGTGTATGGCCGCTGATCTCCGGGTGTATGGCCGCTGATCTCCGGGTTTTGTCGCTGATCTCCGGGTGTGTGCAGTGTGTGGCCGGGCGGGTGTATGGCCGCTGATCTCCGGGTGTATGGCCGCTGATCTCCGGGTGTATGGCCGCTGATCTCCGGGTGTATGGCCGCTGATCTCCGGGTGTATGGCCGCTGATCTCCGGGTGTGTGGCCGCTGATCTCCGGGTGTGTGCAGTGTGTGGCCGGGCGGGTGTATGGCCGCTGATCTCCGGGTGTATGGCCGCTGCATTGCCCAATGTGATAGATCAGCGCTGGCAATTTAAATGCTTGGGATAGAGCGATCCATCAGCGGGCGTGCAGGGAACCTCCAGCAGGCAGCGCTGCTATTGGCTGCAGGGATCACGTGACGCCACTTGCCTGTACGCTCAGCTCAGGTTCTGCTGCTGGCCCTATGGAGGAAGTGAGAAAGTTGGCACCAGCAGCCTGGACTGTCCACACTCCATCAGTCAGTGATAGATGGACTATGCCAGAATGAGCTCCTTCCTGGATTACCCCAGCCTGATGCCCGGAGAGCCCAGAGCCTTCCACCCTGACCATGGACTTACAACTTTCCAGTCCTGCGCAGTCAGTGCCAATAACTGCACCAACGATGATCGCTTCATGCTTGGAAGGGGGGTACAAATAAGTTCTCATCACCATCACCATCCTCCCCAACCTGGAGCCTTCCAGAGCCACAGCAACCTGGGCATGTCCTACCCACACCCCAGCTGCGCTGGAGGATATGGCATCCAGAACTTCAACGCCAGCTATCCCCATTTCCCCATCAATCAAGAGACAGATGGCAGCCCCGGCTTTGCCAGCGCTGTGTACACTGGCAATATTGCTTCTGCAGTTGTCCAGCACCATCAGCACCAGAGCTATGTGGACGGCACAGGGTCAGCTCACTACCTTCACCATAGCTATGGAGCAGAGCAGCAGAACCTGTCCATTGCAGGCTACAGTCATAATGTGAACAGCCTCCACATGAGCCACCAGGAAGTGTGTCGCTCACCTTCAGGTGACGCTTCTGCTGCAACCCAAACCTTTGACTGGATGAAAGTCAAGCGAAATCCCCCTAAAACAGGTAAGTGTTCCAGTGGGCACCGCTATGGGCATCAGTGAGTTGTCAGTAACTGTTACCACTGCTGTGTGTCCACATCTTGGCTTCTTACTACTTGTACTTTCATGGAAGTAGGTGTAGATGCCTTCAACATGATTAGATATTGAAAGTATTGTAATAGTAACCCATAAGTAATAAGACCAGAAGCATTGAAGTCACCCTCTTCATAACCAACAAGCCCATGTGTTGCTCATGGGTTAAGATTGCTGGGATTCTGCTAACTTTACTAATCTGTGCTTGTCTATTACAGGTAAAGCTGGAGAATACGGCTATGCAGGTCAACCCAACACAGTCAGAACCAATTTTACCACTAAACAACTTACAGAACTAGAGAAGGAATTTCATTTCAACAAGTATCTGACCAGAGCCCGAAGAGTGGAGATAGCAGCTGCCCTACAGCTTAATGAAACCCAGGTGAAAATCTGGTTTCAGAACAGAAGGATGAAACAGAAGAAGAGAGAGAAAGAAGGTCTCCTGCCCATCTCCCCCTCAGCCAGCACAGGGAGTGATGAGAAGTCAGAGGAGATGTCAGACAAATCCAGTCCCTCACCTTGTGTCCCATCTCCTGCTTCTTCTACCTCAGACCACCTCAATTCCACCAACTAAACCCTCAACTGCAGCCTAAAACTCAACAAACCTGGTTCCATGTATGTGAAATGCCAGTTGGCATCAAATGTTTAGTTTGCACAAAGTCTTCTCAAACCGTTTGGCTTTTAAGCCAATAAACCAAAGACGACTTTATTATCAGTATTGGCATGTATTCAAAGGAATACCAGGTATGAGCCCCTGGTCAAGCCACTGGAGATAGCTGTCTACCTTGTCAGTACCATCTGGGTACCAGAGCCTAAAGAAGTGATGCACTAGAGAGAAACCAAAGAAGTTTACAAAGTAGAAAGACTTATTAATTTAAATTTGTTTTCTTGTTTATGTGTCAGATTGTAAATATTTCCTGCAGAGATTTATCTTGAAGGCGAATTTTTTATTATTTTTAATTAATAATGTATTTTTTTGTGACTGGGAATATAGGTAAATGACTATATTTACTATTTTGCCATAGGAAAACTTAAACTCTATCAGTTCTCTATCTATAAAACACTAAAACGTAACTTTTATTATGTATAACACTAAACCTCTATTAATAACTTGAGTGTTATACATAATAAAAGTTAAGTTTTAGTGTTTTATAGATAGAGAACTGGTAGAGTTTAAGTTTGCCTATGGCAAAATAGTAAATATAGTGATAAAAAGTCACTCTCTTTTCTCTTGTGAGATTCCCATTGTTTTGGAGATTATTTGATAGGTAAATGACGGCACACAATAAACAATAGGATTCCTCTCCAAGGGCCACATTTATGAACCTCTAGGTCTAAAACTCACTTTTTGCCCATTGGTTACTATGGTCAAAAGAGTGAGTTTTAGACCTAAACAGTTTCATACATGTGGCCCCAAGTTTGTGTCTGTATAGGTCTATAGGGTTTTTGAAAACATTTTTTTATCCCCCAATTTAATCCCTTCAATCACTGTGTACTGTCTTCGGCCAAATACTATGTTTATGATGTGATTCCTGTATGAGTCTGTGCACGATGAATAGTGATCGGTCTATCCCAAACTACAAATGAGTTTTTTTAAATTGTAAATTTTTGATTAAATTTATTTGGGTACAGGAAAAAAAATGTCATTGGATTTATGTAATATTCGGGCTACAGGGTGTAAAATGATGGGTGTGAAAAGAATTTAAAATTCTTTTAAAATGCCCAAAAACTGTCTAAATTTTTTAGATTATTACTTGGGTTATTTAAATGCACCAACATTGGAGGGAAGTTGTACCTAAAAAGAAAAAATTTTTTTTTTTTTTAAAAAGTTTTCAGAAAATTTTTTTATTTGTACAGATTTCTTAAAATGACCCCCTTAGGGAACATCTTGGGTCAAGAACTGCTGAACTTTTCACCTTGAGTTGAATGCTGACATGTGTAAACAGAGGAGACTTGACAAAAATGTTCAGCTTGTCTTCAGCCAGTCTTTCCTCACATCAAACCATATAAACAGAAGGTCTCACATGCTTCTTCATTTAAAGGGTCCTTTTAGTGGAATTTCTATAATAAACCCCCTCAAAACTTCTGAATGGGAAAACCTTTTTTTTTTTTTTTTTTCCCCTTTTTTTTTTTTTAAAAAAAAAAAAGGGGTTTTTTTTTTAAAAAAAATTTTAAAAACCCCCAAAAACCCCAATAAAACCGGGGGTTTAAAAAAAAAAAAAATTTTTTTCCAAACCAAAAAATTTCCCAAAAAAAATTTAAAAAAAAGTTTTTTGAAAAAAAAACCCAAAAAAACCCTTTTTCCCTTTTAAAAAATTTTTTAAAAAACCGGGGGGAAAAAAAAAAAAATTTTTTTGTTTTTTTTTTAAAAAAATTTTTTTTTTTTTTTTAAAAATTTATTGTTTTTTTTTGGGGGGTTAAAAAATTTTTTAAAATTAAACCCCCCCCAAAAAAAAAATTTTTAAAAAAAAAAACCTTTTAACTTAAAATTTTTAAAAAAAAATTAAAAAATTTTTTTTTTTTTTAAAAAAATTTTAAAAAATTTTTTTTTTTCCCCCCAAAAAAAAAATTTTTTTTTTTTTAACCTTTTTTTTTGGGGGGAAAATTTTTTGGAAAAAAAAAAAAAACCCCCCCCAAAAAATTTAAAAAATTTTTCAAAAAAAAAAACCCCCCCGGGTTTTTTTAAAATTTTTTTCCCCTTTTTTTTTGGGTTTTTTGGGTTTTTAAATTTTTTTAAAATTTTGGATAAGTTTTTTTAAAAAAAACCCCGGGGGGGGGAAAAAAAAATTTTTTTTTTTTTTTGGGGTTTTTTTTTTTTTTTGGGAAAGGGGAAAGAAAAAATTTTTAAAAGGGGGGGGGCCCGGGGGTTTTTTTTTTGGGGGTTTTTTTTTTTTAAAAAAAAAAAAAAATTTAAAAAAAAATTTTTTTTTTTGGGGGGGTTTAAAAAGGGGGGTTTTTTTTTTAAAAGGTTTTTAAAAAAATTTTTGGGGGAAAAAAAAACCCCGGGAATTCCAATTTTTTAAAAAGGGGGGGTTTAAAAAAAAAAAACCCTTTTTTTTTTTTGTTTTTTTTGGGTTAATCTATTTTTTAAACTTTCCCCCCCTTTTTTTTTTTTTTTTTCCCCAAAAATTTTTTTATCAAAATTTTATTTTTTATTTTTTTTTAATCTGTTTTCCCTTCCCCCAAAAAAATTTTTTCCCCCCCTTCTTTAAACCCCAAAAATTTTTTTTTCCCCCCTTTTTGGCCTTTTTATCTTTATTTTTCTTTATTTTTTTTTTTTTTTTTTTTTTCTCAAAAATTCATTTTTTTTATTTATTTTTTTTAATTTTGGTTTTTGGGGTTTTTTGGGGGAAAATTTTAAAGGAAAAAAAAAAATTTGTTAAAATTTTAAAATTTTTTGGGTTAAATTTTTTTAAAAAAAAAAAAATTTTTTTGGGAAAAAAAAAAGGGGAAAAATTTTTTTTAAAAAAAAAAAAAAGGGGGCCCTACACGGGCCTGGATTCTTATTGGAGTTTCAGTGGATTCAGTATTTTAAATCCACTGAAAATCTGTCTGTTGTCAGTGCTGTGTTTTGACTTCAATAGAAAATCCATTTTTTTTTAGTTACCCCCGCCAGGTTTTTCTACTGAAGCCGCTGTCCATCCGTTGGAAGATGGAACATGTTTTTTCCGCTGGATTTCTTGGGCGGGATTTCCCCTGCGCCCCCAATTTAAAAGCCCAAAAAGCACCCCGGTACAAGGGAATGTTAAAATGCTGTCGGATTTTGGACGCCATTTTAACAATGCTGTGTAAACGTAGCCAAAGAGGACCTGTGACATATCCTGACATGTCTGTTTTAGCAAATACTTGTGTTTACTGTAAAGTAACAATTCTGGGGCATCTTCTCTTAGGCTATGTTCACATAGCATTTTTTATACCATATTTTGGGGCATAATTGTACTGCAATACGCCCCGAAATATGACATGTACCTACGGTAATTTATGGCTCTCACACAGTTCATAGACATGTCACTTCTTCCTGGAGTTTACGCACTGGGGCTAATAGAAGTGAATGCGGTGCCCTCCCCTCCCTCCACACACTTTTGAAGTATGCTGGCCAGCATATACTTCTAAATCATCCAGCGTCCAGTGGCGCGCATAGGTACGCACCTCAAGACACCATGTGAACACGCCCTTATAGCTCTGTGTTGTGCTGTTCCTCTATTATTCCATCTAGAAATGTATTGCTGGATTAGTCAGATAGGTGTTAGGCTATGTCTACAGAGCAAATGTTAAAATGCCGTCCAAAATCCAACCGGTACTGTGGTTTTTAGTGTGGGTTTGAGCTAAAAACCGTGGTTGGTTTTCGGATTTCCCACCAACACAGTGCATTGACTGTATGGGAATCCGCCGGAAGATAAAACATGTTCTATTTTCCGAAAGGGGGCCGGGAGTTTAAAAAGTCGACAGTAGAAAATTTTCTATTGCAGTCTATGGGTACAGGATAACAAGTGGATTTTTGTGGATTCTAAGTATTGTCAGACTGTGACAGAAGGACAGCGCAACTCAGAGTTATAACAGCAGATTTTTGTTTCCATAGGGAACACAGGTATTTACCAAAACAGGCATGTCAGGGGATGTCACAAAAAAGCCTAATTTTCCCCGCAATTGTTTTTACTGACTTTTTTTTTTCACGTGCACACTACTGACCTATGTCAGTAAACCCTAACTTAAAATTGCTGTCTGGTATAGAAATCTATTTTCTAATACACTGTGAGGGAATTCAGAGTTTATAGATTGGGGTCTCTGTTCCGGATTCTATGCTATCATTTCAAGCTTAAAATAGCTACAATGAGCGTCCATTGCTCTTTGCGGACTGAACACCTCAGGTCATTATAGGGACAGCTCATTGTTTTAAATGGGAACTAGGTAATGCTAGAATTTCTTTATGGTAGTGCTGCAGGAAAATTAAACACTTTATAATAGGTCACCCTCCAAATAAAGGGGTATTCCTATCCTCATTTATTCATAGTACATGCTATAAATGTCTCATAGGCTCAATTCTCACCTCTAAGACATGTTTATATCTCCAGAATTAGTTCCCCATAACCATTATCTTGCTTTGTCCTGTGACTACTATAAATAGGGAGGTGGCCATGTTTTTCATTTCCATTGGAGTTCCGAATACAGCTCAGAAATCCTATACACATCAATTTTGAACAGCAGGGGTTTTTGAAAAAAATGCTATTTTTTACATTTTTTTAAAAAAAATGAGTGACGTGTTTTTTTTTCAACAATATTAACTATATGACTTTCCATTGGAAAATCCATCCATTGTATCTGGGAATGAGCTTCTCAATATTGCAAGAATGCAATCTACAGACATTCTTTTTTTTTTTAAAAACCATCAACCCCCACTGCCCCCCCATAATCTAGATTTATATGTTTGTGCAATATTGGTAAACGTGTCCTGTAATAACACAAAGAGGGGATATGAACAGAGCTGCTAGACAAGAATCCCATACATACACATAGATTGGGGAATCAGCCAGATCACTGTTTAAGCAGATTGATTGGCGAGATTGAATTATTTCTGTCAGTAAAAGACACTTTGCAGGAAACATTACATTAGAGGTAGATCTTAAACCCAACCCTGTCCAGTTCATATGCCCTCTTTCCTTTGTCACTTGGTGAAAGATATTGACATCTATAGATCTTGGTAAACAGTAGGTCTTGCAGGAGATTTAATAGCACATGTGTTCTTCATCACTGCTTACCATTAAAGACCAAACTGAAGGCAGCTCCTTCATCAGCCTGTTAATCTTTCAATATCCACAATCCCAAATCCCTGATAAATTAACAGGGAATCTATCAGAAAGTATGCACAATGGGACATGCTCACCTGACGCTGTGCTCATGCCGAGGTCAAAAGCCCAAGACTAAACATAAACATCCAATAATTGTTACAAATGTAAGAGTCTGTTTACAAGTAACAATTATCATTAAGATTTGTATGTTTCTGAGTAATTGGAATCATAGTTGCTGAAACTAACTGCACAGAATGAGCATTTGTCAGATTGTTAAAACTAGGTATTCACTGTTCAGATCTCCTATACTAGTGCATTGTGGAAATGATTAAAATTTGCATTTGTCAATGGCGGATTATGTATACTAATTGTAATGTTTTAAACATAGTATTCATCTTTAGGGTTGACATGATTCTGTATGTCAGGGGTCATTTCTCAGTGCTTGATGCACATGGTAGACTGTATAGTGGGTCATAATTGAGGGGCACCTCTCTCATGGAGGATACACTAACCTCCGACCTCTTGTCTCTATTATACCTACTGATGAACTCTGCGTCCACAGAGGGAAACGCGTCTGGGTAAAGTAGGTGGGATTCTTGTGCAGGTTTGTTACCTGCGTATTTTTGTCTACAGAGGTTGGTATGTACAATTTCTTTATATCTGGTTGGTCTCCTTGTTTGTATGTTCTATGCATGTAGGGATAATTACTATAGGAGTTGTGTGTGGGACCGTCCTTTTCGGGGCGCTGTTCCCATTGAGTACCTCCCCTAGGGCAACAGACAGACTAGGGCATTTTATGACCAACTAGGTTCCTCTTTGTGTTGTATAGGGGTGCTTCCTATTTATTATGGTGGGTCCGTTTATTATTCTTTATGTACTTTGTTATTGCATTTTGGTAGTTTTTAATGGTTATAATTAAATGTGAAGTTTTAGTGGAATATTTTTCTTTTTGGTTTGAGACTGTATAGTGGCTCATAGTGTCCCCTGTGGAGTTAGAAGGACTCTCTGTATGATGCTACATTGGGTCCTGTATGCCAGATGTATACTTCCATAAAAACAATGCTTTTAGGGAAGAATACCCCTGCAACATAAAATTGGTGTATGCATATATCTCTTTGCTCTATTCCTCCTGTTCACATTAAAGAATGCAACTGAGGTGGTGTCCTGTTATCTTTGGTGGCTTCAAACCATCAGACTTCTATGTGACTACCTGTCTGAAGAAGGGAGTTAGTACTCTTGAAAGCTCACCATCAAATATACTCAGTTAGCCTCTAAAAGGTATCGCCTGATTTCTTCACTCTTCTACTACTTTCTATGGCTAACACGGTACAACATTATACTACTATGTGACTCCCTGTCAGTCTTACACAATGAAGTGTGATGATCCTGTGATATGGCACGCTATTGACTTCTTCCATAGGGTTTTTGCTTCCTAGGTATCACTGGATCATTGTGGCATGCCACTCATTGTGACCCTCACTTTGACCTTCATATGATGCTCTGCTCCCTAGAACCCATTTCAGTGCCCATTCCCACACAACTGGAAATTATATACGTGCTGTTCTCATTGGGTGACATGTATGAAGGGTCTGCACCAGTTTTCTGGCATGCTTTGAACCAAAACAACTGTTGCAACCCTGTTATAAATATGTATATAACAGTCATACACATAAACTTGGTGCAATCTGTGCCAGACGCAACCCTTTTTAATGTGCCAAAAATGCAGAGGCATGTTGCATCAGATTTGTAGAATTGGACACATTTATGAATGTGTAATGCAAAAAGTAGGCACAAAAATGCCGGTAAAAGCCAGACCAAGTTATAAGTGGTCTGACTGTGGTCAAAATTGCAGTAGATGAGAATTGCCAATAGGCCCAAAAATATCAACATAAACTCATCTCAATATCTTATCAAATTAATATTTATTTATATAAAATAAAATTAATATTAAATTAAATCATCATAAATATTTAAACCAATACAGCATCTACCATTTTTCCCATTCTTAATTGGTTATTTGCAGAGTTAGCGTATTATTATCATCAGTGATTACAACCACATCACAGCAGGCTAGAAATAAAAGAAAAGCTGTCAGAATAACCTGTCAGTGAATGGAAATTATTGTAGTAGCGATCTTGCTTAGTGCACAACAGAGACCTGGCATGTGCCGGCTATTGACATATGTAGTATAAAGGCTGAGAGCAGGAAAAAGAAAATCAACACTGATCAATATGTGATTAAAATTTGTTTAATTTAATGCAATAAAACTGAAAAATATAAATATCAGAATGAAATTTTATTATTAAAGGGATTTTCCCACAAATGCATTTCATGCCTGGTGATGGAAGGAGGCTGCGTTTGGCTTGGGACGGGGGCGCTTTGGGAGGTAGTGCGTTGTTTTGGATTGGATAATGATTGTCTGGTGTAAATAAGTGATGGCGGTGTGAATCATGGAAGGGGTCCAACTCTGGTGGGCGGCTAGCAGCGATTTAAATCTATTTGGGACCTGACTCGGTTTCTTGATAGTGAGTACTCATTATAAATTGTGCTGAGTTTTGGGTTAGGTATAGGTTGGGATGATAAGAGGACAGGGATGCGTGGGGCGTGTGGCGGTTTTGAATAGGACTGGTTGATTTATGGGGGAATTGGGGGGGGGCATTGGATACTGTAAGGTGGCAGTGGAGGAGGCGGGGGAGTGAGAGTGGTGGATGGGGATAGGGGGGGTTGATAGTCTGGTAGTTGGTAGGAATGAGGTATGGATTTGGGTGGGTATTTGGTAATGCTAGTGGGGAACGTGACAGAGTGTATGGGGGTATGCATGGGGGAGGGGGGGTGGTAGTTTGTGGGGTTGGTAAGTGTCTCGATGGTGAGGAGATGTGTTTATGGGGGATGGGACTAGGAAGAATAAGTAAAGCACTGGGTTATAGTTTGGTGATATCTTCACTATGGAGAAATCTGCTCGGGTCCCGTCTTGTGTAGAGCAATGTGTCTAGCTGGGTAAGAACGGTTGTGATGCTGTCGTGATGGTTTGCTTTTGTGGGTGGGGTGAAGGTTGGTTTGTTTAAAGGGTTTCTTTTGAGAGGTATGTAGGGTGGTGTGTTTTTTTATTGTTTTGTATGGTATATTATGACTAGGGGCCCAACATTAATTTTTTTTCTTGGGTATGATTAACTTCACCCTTGTTGAGGGGTTGGGCTGATGGTGTTTTGATACTCTGACTTTACTTGGGAAGGTAGTAAGATAAGATGAGTATACCCCCCCCCCCCCCCCCCCCCACTCCCCCCCCCCCGCCCCCCCCCCCCCCCCCCCCCCCCCTGTGAAAGTAACAGAATTATACAAAATGTTACAGTTAATTAAGTATGAATTTGGAAAGTAATTGCTACTTAGCTACATGGTCGATGCAAAGACATTCTATGCTCACTAGATGATAAAATTATTTGAAACTTTCACTGTAAGCAAGGGAAAGTAGTGTGACATAGTAGAGGTATGGGTAATAAGTGAGAAAAACATATTATATAGGGTGGGGTATATAATTAACATTTTTTATGAGCTTCTGTTATTCTATAGTGAGTGATATTGCTGGTCTTTGTGTTGTGTGTCTGCGGTTTGTTGGTTGGTGGTGGTTGTTGTTTTGGGGATGCAAAGGTATAGGTGGGGGGGATGTTGAAAGGATTTTCAGCGAGTATTGATGACAGGACACGGGTGGGGGGGTGTTGGTGTGGGAGGGCTTGATTTATGTGTGGGCTATCTGGAGTCTGGTAGGTTTTATGGGGGAAATGTTGGGGTTTTTCCTGGGGTTGTTAGGGGGGGAGGGAATTGGAGGGGGGGGTCGTCTATATATGGTTCGCTTTGGGGTTGCTATGAGGGGTTCTGGAGGGTTTGGTGGCGTGGGCAAGAATAGTTGGAGACTTCTGTGGTGGCTCTGGTATGGGAGCGGTGTATGTAGGGTGGGGATAATTAGTTTGTGTGAAGTGGGTTAAGGTTATATGTGAGTAGGGGTTTATGGTTGGTGTGCGTGTTTCAGTGTTATAGGTTGTGGGTGGGGTGTGGTGTGTGGGGGTGTGGGGGGGGTTTGTGGTGGTGTTGGGGGAGTGTTTTATGCGGGTTTTTTTTTCTTAAAGGAATTTCAGATTTTCTAGTTCTGACCATTTAATATAAGTCGTATTTGCAGGGCCACAGGCGGGGTTTTAGGTATACTTAGGTTGGTATAGCGCAGTAGTTAGGGTAATGTTATTTTTTGGAATGGTAAAGCAGAGTGATAATGGTGCATGTAGATACGAATTGCCAATAGCGGTCTGGTGCACTAATTTATGGCTTATGTGTGATTGCTTTGAAGTGACGACTAGCAACTCATGCTACCTGTTGCGTTGGTATAATTAGTATTGTTTTGGATTGGTATTTGACGGAAAGGTGCATTTATCATCTATTTGGACTGAATTTTTACGGTAGGTGTATATGAGTTGGTGTCCCCACATTTATACTGAGCATTGCAGTATGTGGTAGAAGCGTGAGCATATACGCACGCTCATGTTGCCAATCGTAGGCAGCTTTACCCTTTGCGGTTTTGTTTAACGGATTGTTATTGTTTTACGGTTAGGCAGGCACTATACGGCTCTACTAGAGGAACAATGCTCCGTTGTTTATGCTGAACCGCAAATCTTTGATTTTACTGTGGTGATGCATGTTTTTAATTGGGGAAAGTCTATGTTGTACGCTACATTGGAATTTTTTTAATTGATCATGGTTGGCGTAATACATTATCGATATATTGTATAATTTATAAAATTAAAAACAACTCTTAGGACTGGTTAATAGGATCTTCTGTATTGAAGGCTTTGTAGGTGGGGACTGGAATGTTTTTTTCTTACTTAACCAAATCCAAAATTTGCCTCACGTTGGCAGCAGCGGCCTGCCCCCAGAATGCTTTCTCTACCACTCTGATTAACATCCTGAGCAGAAATCTCCTCTAAGACGCACCAACGTAAGTCGCTTACTGTGTGATTATAGTCATGAAAATGTTGAGTTAAAGGGGTTGTCTCACTACAAGGATTGTTTTTCATATTAAAGATCTTTCAAAAACAAGTCACTTTGCAATATATGTCCATTAACAGTATCCTAACTATTCCGAAGATTATCCACTCTTGTATGAGCTTTGCATCAGCTCCTTTGGTTGCTATAGGCTTACAGACTGTTTTGATCTTGTTCCTGAATAGGCTGCCAGCAATGGTTGCTAGTGCTAAGACCCTGGCTTCTACTGCAGGCCTAGTAGATGCAGTAAAACACACCCTGAATTCAAAGTGAAACCAAGAAAACAGGACTGATGTTAAGATGATCATGTAGTGCGACGAGCCCTTTAACGTTGTTCTCCTCATACGTTTAGTGGAGTGTCTTGGATAGTCTCTTTTAGCACTTACTGTTTTTTTTTTAAATTACGAATAACTGATTTATGCTCTCCAATTGTAATTTTAATAGGACGACTAGTTTGACCGATGTAACATTTACCACATGGGCATTTTATCATGTATATAACGTTACTTGTAGTGCAACTAAACTGGCCTTTTATTGGAATTTTAGCACCAGTCATAGGATGAGATATATAAGGACATCTAATTATAGCTTAACGCACGAGAGACATGGAAATGTACCATGTCTCACCGTGTGGAGCTTTTCTTGTCTCGTTTTTGATGGGGGTCGTATGTCTGAATGGATTAACATATCACCTGTGTCTTGCAAATAGTTAATGCTTACAAGCCCAAAAAAATATTCCTTTTTAAAAAATAACTTTTAATAAACCATACTTAAAATATATATACCTTACTCTAAAAATAGGGACACAAATAGGGACAGTCTAGCTACGCTATCTCCTATACTCTCTAACACTAATAGTAATCCCTTAGCGGAGACCCCGCCCCAAAAAGGGCGACCCCACACTTCTCCTCTGCTAATCCCTACAATTAGCCCTGCCCTACCTTAAGCAGCCACAATGGGCAGATATAAATCTTTTCATAAGGGCAAACAGAGGACTAATAGCAGTGTTATACAACAATGAAAAATGGAAATAAAGCGCCAAACAACATATGCGCAAAACAAACCCCAAACGCTTTTCCCACAGTCTCAGGGACTCCTCAGTGGGTTAGAAAAAACAACATTTCCATATATCACAATCAGTGTATCATATTATTCATTAGGGCATGGTCCAAATTAGTCCAAAAAGACCAATTCCTTGCACCGCTCAACCAAATAAAAGGTAAAGTTAATGTTAATAAAGTTAATGCTTACCTGTTTCTTGATTGCAGTCTGCTTAAAAGACATCATGTTCAAGCCTAAATTATCTGTGTCAAGCCTTTGGTTACTTAAAGTTGTGAATAAGGGGAAATTGAGGAAACTCTGCCTGTAAGGCAGTATCCAAGTCAGTACTTCAGAAATAGTTTTACAACAATCTGTGTGTTTTTAGAAGTCTTCTCTTCTGCACCAATCTTTACCCTTATAATGTGGCACAATTAGGCTGTGCACCACCATCACCCTGGGCGCCACCTACGATGCGCCAAATGTATGAATCGCAGTAGGACACATTCTATACTGCTGTAACACAAGTTAGAACTGCCATGTATTGCACCAAGTTTTATACATGTTGCCCATTATGACTTACTCCTGCCTTATTATTTGTTGCCTTCTAGACTAACACTTGGCTATTTTTTCCAGATGATTTTACCTCAAGTATTTTGAACTTATATTCTTATCATGGTTGTATTGTCTGTATTGTGAAATCTGTACTGATTCACCTCTCCTGCCTGCTTCATGATGTTGCTTGTTTTTCAGTTATCATACCAAATAAAAAAAAAATGCATTTATTATTTTCCATCCAGTGAGTTGGGTGAGTTGACAAGCTTGGTGCTGTCTATATTTCAGTCTTTGACATGCTGGAGGGCAAGCGGGGTGCAATAAATCCAACTTGTTGCATCTAATCCTCGGTGGCTCTGGGTCACTAGACATATGTTAAAGGGGTTGTCTCACTACATTGATTCATCTCACCTCAGTCCTGTTTTCTTGGTTTCTCTTTGAATTCAAGGGCGTGTTTACTGGTTTCTACGATGCTGCAGTAGAAGTCAGGTCTGTAGCTATAACAAAGTGCTGACAGGCCCTATCATGAGAGATTGATCTGAGTCTGTTTAGTTATTAGCACCTGAGGAAGCTGATGAAGCCCATACCAAGAAGGATATCTAGGAATAGGTAGGACACTGTTAATGGACAAATATTGCAAAGGGACTTGTTATTGCAAGACCTTTAACATAAAAAGCAATCCTTGTAGTGAGTCAACCCCTTTAATGAATATGATGTGTTATGCTTTATTTCTGTACTAGACTTGTGTCTGTAACCTAATTCTGCTAACTTTAAAGTTCTTCTGCTTTATAATCTCTGAGAAACTGATACAAATAGAATGGAAAAAAGTTAAATGTAAAAACTCTGTTCATAACAATCAAATTGCAAGTAGGTACTAGTAAAAATTGTACTTTGTAATGTTAATCTTATAATATCAACTATATTTTGCTATTTTATCCAAAAGGTCACACATTTGTTATGATAGACTAAATATGTCATATTGCTGTGATGCTTATTTCATCATTTTTTAAGTGTTGCTGACTAATTTTTTTTTCTACATTGTACTTTTTGGGTTTTTGATTAAATCTTGGTTCTGAGGGCCTCAAACCTGTGCAAAGCTGTGCTGTGCAGAATGAAGCTTGTCTGCTCCAACACAATAGATTTGTTACAGACAATTTGATCAAAATGTGCACCAGAAACATAAGGCCTGATTTATTGAAACTATTGGGTGCCCAATGCAACCAATAACAGCTGAGCTTTAATTTTTTGAGCTGCTATAGAAAAATGAAAGCTGAGCTCTGACTGTTTGCTTCAGGCAACAAAATCTACACCATTTCTCGTGTCTTTTTTTCAATGTACAATGCGCCTGAATATATGGAAGTGATGAAGGTGCGCTCATAAATTGCACCATAGGTTTGAGCCGCCTAGTGTATATGTTTGGTGTGCAGTAGTACTTTAGTGCATTAGTAATGTGCCAAAGATGTGTATAAATGAATGGCAAAACAGTTAATTGAGTTGCTTTTCTAACTTAAAATGTATTAAAATGTATTATATTAATGCTAAAATTTCATGGAGAGTTTATATTTTATAATTTAAATCTTACTTATACTTTTATATATGTTAATGTGTGTTTAGAAAAACTTAGGTCTGTGGGTCAGCCTTTATTCGACATACAGCAATAGCCGGCACACATCAGGTGTCACTGAGACTTGTGGTGCAACATTCAAGATCACTAGCATAGTTTCTATTCACTGACATGCTACTCTGATGCCTTTTATTTTATTTCTAGCCTATTGTGATGTGTTTGTAATCAATGATAACACTATGCTAAATCCGTTAATACACGACTGAGAACAGGATTTATGGTAGATGCTGTATTGGTTTAATTAAAGGGGTGTTATCGTTTCATTAAATGGTCTTCAGAATAAGGGGACAGTGAAAACAAGCAACTTTGCAATTGGATGTCATTAGCAAAGCTGCCTTGTTCTCACAGTGTCCCCTATCTTGTGTTTTTATTTACACTGATATCCAGTGTGAGTCGAATCCCTCCTGATCCCTCCTCCTTGCAATTCACTAGCTGAGAGCTCATTTACATTCTGTACAGCCCCTGGGTCGATTCACGGAGCTGTGTCTCTGACTCAGAGTTAGGGGCCGTAGCATTTTCTGTCTCCACACCTAGCAGAAACAGACTGCAGCAGATTGTACAATGAGAAAACATGACAGTTTTGTCCCTGTGCCTAACTCTCCTGCGCAGATCTGTGCCGTTCTTAGAAAGCTGTAATACATCTCCAGCTGTGAGAGATCAGTGCTCAGATGAGATTGAATGCAGCCTGTGGTATGTATACAGCTCTTATAAAATAAGACTGCATAGGGAGGGACACAGTGATATGTGGACTCAGAGGGGAGGAGGGAGGGGGGGGGGAGTCTCAGGCCAGCAGTGAAGGGGGGATGATGTCATCCAGCTGGGAGGGGAAGAAACGCCCCTGCATTCACAGAGCTGGGAAGCTAAGAGAAGTGTGACTCAGCCGAAGTAAGGAAGCGATACATCCCCTTTAATTATATTATTTAATTTAGAATTAATTTTAAATACATTTTATAGGAGATCATTCTATATTTTTGGGATATTCTATAATTTTAGATTATGTAATTTATTATTACATTTACATAATTTAGTTTTATGTATTTTGATAATTATCATAAATTACTTATTATTGTACTAGTGTCAGTTGAGAAATAAGGGACATTTTAGCCCTAATGGCAAATCTAGTTCTAGTTACGACTCCTCAGGCTTAGGCAGACCACATTTAAATTGGTCTGGCTATTTGAGCAGTTATGCACCTAATTTTACCGTCCCTCATTCATAAATGTGTCTAATATTACGAATGTGGTGCAACACACCCCCAGAACACCCCCACATCTATGGAGCATTACATAGTGTCCAGTTTGGCGCACAGTCACCAGACTCGCCTGAAAGATGCACCATACATAGGAAAAAAGGCAGAACATTCACTTTTGCTGCATTTCTCACTAGAGCAGTGAAAATGATCCCTTCATCTTGAACTTAAAACTAGACTCACAAATAACCCGGCAAAAAATACTCTTAGGTTAAATGACCATCTTTCTCTCTCTCTTCATATATTCCTAGAAGTGTTAATACAGTTTTAAGGAAGGATTATTTCTCTTACATTCATTTGAAGTCGTTGTCTCACCATGCTGTTTTACAGAGCCACAGGCAGCTTCATTCTCGCATTGAATGGTTAGGCTGTGGAAGGTTCTCCAGCAGTGATTGGGATATCAGCTCTGCTATTCCGAGCTGAGGTTTATAAATAGCAGTGCAGAAGGCTACAGAGCTCTTCAGGGCTAAAGCTTGACAGTAAGTAATGTAAACAAGCTCTGGTCTTCAAGATAACAAACAGAGCAAGAAGTGATCATCCCAACTAAGAAATCTGGTTACAAAAGCAGGAGATAAGATCTGCTCCTAACGCTAAACAGTAAGTTGCAAAATTAGAACAGCAATGTATTTGGTAATAGTCATTATTTACCTTTGCCTACATGTTGAAAGCTAATCAATAAAATGTAAATACCCCTTTAATCTTCCATATATTAAGCCCTATACACATTGCAGGAAAAAAAAAGGTACTGCAGTGGCTGGCAAGGATGGAGTGTCTGCTATGCCAGATGCTATTGTCCTGGGAACAGTCTTCTTGGTGATGTTATCATAATGGTGGGGACCTATAAATGTAAATCTCTAGAGTTTAGGCTTACCTATTTATTAGCATTCCAGCTAAACTATATTGTTACTGGTTTTTGTGACTTTGACTTGGGCTGTCTCCTAAGTACTCTTTTACCTACAGAGAAGGCTATCATAAGTAGTTTCAGGGCCCCATACAAAGTATCCAAAAAAAATGATATGTGCCTTGGACAGGAGTATTGGCAATGCTGCTCTGATGCCGCTTCTGTCTGTAGACCAGTATTTCATACTTCTGGTTTGCAGACTGCTGCTATATGTTCTTGCAACTGCTGCCAGCCACCCTTTAGACCATGGGAGGGGGGGGGGGGGGGGGCAATTAATTTTCCCATGGGGCCACATGAGTAATTGGAGTGGTTTTAGAGGGCCAGACTATTATATGTAACTCAGTTCTACCCAATACCTATACTATAGACCCCAGAGTAGCTTGCTAAGCTCTTATCAATCGACTTGAGGCCTTAACCGGCTTAATGACTGTTAGCGACTTCACAACGCAATAAGTTATATATCCCCCAGTATAGGTAATAGGGTGCCCCAATAAGTTATATGTCCAACCAGTATAGGTAATAGGGTCCCTCAGTAAGTTATATGTCCCCAAGTAGGTGGAAACATAGTTTATATGTCCCCCAGTAGGTATATAGGTAGATCATAGGTCCCCCAGCAAGTATATAGGCAGGTTATAGGTCCCCTAATAGGTATATACAGGGCCGTTCCTAGAGGCGGGCAAGGCGGGCGATCGCCCGGGACACGGAGGGTCCGCTCACCCGAGGGGGGCGTCGCCCGCCTTGTCCGCCCAGAGATCATCCCCTGACTGCACGGCAGTTGTAAAACAGCCGCGCAGTCAGTCAGGCAGCAGCTGCACACTCGCTGTGCGGCGGCTGCTACAGGGAGGAGGCAGGAGGGATCGTTCCCGTCCTGACTCCTCCCCTGTATCACCGTCGCAGGGGGCGCACGGCTTTCACCGCGCCCCCTGCGACGCTGGGATGTCCTGGGTCCGCAGACTCTGCCGCCAAGGAGATCTCTGGGACCTGCGTGACAGGGTAAGCGGCGTGGTGACGTCACGCCACTTACACCGCTCAGCAGCTCCCGGAGATGGACGCACAGACCAAGGTGAGTAGTTTTTTTTATTTTCTAATTAGCTACAAGTGGGGCATCTGGCTACAGGGGCGCATCTTCTGGCTACAGGGGGGCACCTACTGGCTACAGGGGGACATCTACTGGCTACAGGGGGGCATCTACTGGCTACCAGGGGGCATCTGCTGGCTACAGAGGGACATCTTCTGGCTACAGAGGGACAACTACGGGCTACAGGGGGGCATGTACTGGCTACAGGGGTGCATCTGCTGGCTACAAGGCGGGCATCTACTGGCTACAGGGGCATCTGCTGGCTACAGGGGCATCTACTGGCTACAGAGGGGCATCTTCTGGCTACAGGGGGACATCTACTGGCTACAAGGGGTCATCTGCTGGCAACAGGGGCATCTATTGGCTACAAAGGGGGGCATCTGCTGGCTACAGAGGGACATCTGCCTGCTACAGGGGGGCATGTACTGGCTCAGGGGGGCATGTACTGGCTACAAGGGGCATCTGCTGGCTACAAGGGGCATCTACTGGCTACAATGGGGCTTCTACTGGCTACAGAGGGGCATCTGCTGGCTACAGGGGGGCATGTTCTGGCTACAGGGGCATGTACTGGCTACAAGGGGCATCTGCTGGCTACAAGGGGCATCTACTGGCTTGAAGTGGGGCATCTACTGGCTACAGGGGGCATCTGCTGGCTACAGAGGGGCATCTGCTCGCTACAGAGGGGCATCTGCTGGCTAGAAGGGGGGCATCTTGTACCTGAACCTGCAGCTTCCTGTTGATAACGCTGGGGCTAGGTCAATTTGTTCTTTAGATGCTGCTAAGGCCTTTGATAGTGTGGAGTGGGAATTCTTATGGGCGGTTTTACATAAATTGGGTTTTGGCCAAAAATTTATATCCTGGATTAAGCTGTTTTATACTGATCCCAAGGCTAAGGTGCAGTCCAATAATTTACAATCAGAGACGTTTGATTTGCGAAGGGGAACAAGACAGGGATGCCCTTTGTCTCCATTGCTATTTGCCCTGGCAATTGAGCCATTAGCAGCTCAGATTAGAGCAAACGCCCGTATTGAAGGCTTTAGGAGAGGGAGGCTGGAGGACAAAATAGCCTTATACGCTGATGATATCCTCCTTTTTTTGGCTAATACTGGCGGCTCATTGCCAGAGGCAATTAATGACATTAAAAGCTATGGTGCCTACTCTGGGTTGACAATTAATTGGGGGAAGTCTGTCATTATGCCAGTGGATGCCATGGATCAATTTACTCTCCCCGGAGATATACCACTTCTAGTGTCCCATTCTTTCCGATACCTGGGTATAAATATTTCAGTGAATTTACAGGAATTTGGGCGGTTGAATCTGGATCCATTGCTTGTTAAATTTAAAAATAAATTGGATGTCTGGCGTAAATTACCATTATCGATAGCAGGAAGATCAAATCTGGTTAAAATGATTTGGATGCCCCAGTTGTTGTACCTCCTACATAACTCTCCAATCTGGCTCCCCCAGAGATTCTTTTTTAAAGTCAATGCTATTTTCAGAGCCCTTATCTGGGGCAGGACACATGCCCGGATAAAGCTAGAAACTCTGCAATTGGCAAAGGACGAGGGAGGGTTGGCAATTCCTAATCCAGCAGTTTACTTCTTGGCAGCACAACTGCAATATATGAGAGATTGGGATGGGGAGGGGGATAAGGACTTAAACTTGAAACTATTACGCCACTATTTTAATTCTCCCAATCTTTATGGTAAACTGGAGGCAAAAACTTTTTTAGTGCACTCCAAAAAGTTTCCAACTTTATATCTGATGCATAAACTGTGGTGGAAATTACGGGTGGATTTTGGGCTTCAGGGCTGCACATCCTATACCGGGATTTGGAATACCCCCTGGTTGTCCGAACTTTTTGTGCTTCAGGGATTTGAGTCATGGGCATCTAGGGGCCTTCAATATGTCTCTCAGCTGCTTACAGCTCAGGGGGTGCTTAAAAGTTTTCAGCAAGTGCACATGGAATGTGCCTTCCCGCATACACAGCTATACAAATACTTACAGCTTAGGCACGCTTATAATGCAGAAAAATCAGACACAATTCAATATAATGCCAAGTTTATTCCAATAGATAGGGTCAAGAACATCAAAACAACGAAGGGACTGATATCCACTTTATATAAACTTTTATTGGCAAACTTTTTTTCTAGAAACCCAATAGATTTACGTAGTAGGTGGGAAGGAGATATTGGCCCTATAGAGCCTAATATTTGGGAGGAGATACTGAGGACCATACCATTGATTTCAGTGAGTGAACAGCATCGAATCTCTCAATTATTCTTAATACATCGAGTTTACAGAACTCCTCTATTTCTGCATAAAATTGGAATTAGGGCCTCCCCTCTGTGTAATAGGTGTCATGTGCACCCGGCCTCTCTGATGCATATGTTCTGGCATTGCCCTAAACTAGAGCGATATTGGATTTTTATTGTACAATCGATCCAGCGAATTTTTCAAATTACAGTGGAGATGAATCCGTTGGTTTGTATTTTGGGATATTTAGGAGACTTAAAGGTTTCAGAGGCTGAGAAAATCACGATAGCTAGACTTTTATTTATGGCGAGGAAATTAATAGCGTCAAAATGGCTGGATGCAGAACCTCCGTCAGCACAGGAGTTTGTTAATAAAGTGAATTGGCTGATCGCATTGGAGAGAGGGGTGTATTATAAGAGATGAGCCAAACTTAAGTATAATAAAATATGGGCTAAATGGCTGGATACTTCTGGTCTTGCTGCACCGAACTTAGTTAGACATAGGGTGTTGGGGATCTTGGTGTAGAGGTTCCTGGGACTGTGTCTATGGCAGTTGTGTGGATGGAGGCCGTCCAACAGCCAGGTACAATTTTTATTGTGATAGGAACTGACTGTTATTAATATTGCATTGCTAATTGATTGTAATGGATATTTACTGTTCTGAATCTGGAGATGGATTTGGGAGGTGGGCTGGGTTGTGTTTTGGGGATAAAAGTTGAAATTTGGTCTTACAATGACATATACTGTATTCTGTTTGTACTACTTTATATCTGACCAATAAAAAGTTTATGGTTAAAAAAAATAAGGGGGGCATCTACTGGCTACAGGGGGGCATCTACTGGCTACAGGGGGGCATCTGCTGGCTACAAGGGGGCATCTGCTGGCTACAGGGGCGCATCTTCTGGCTACAGGGGGGCATCTGCTGGCTACAAGGGGGCATCTGCTGGCTACAGTTACATCTGCTGGCTACAGAGGGACATATGCTGGCTACAGGGGGGCATGTACTGCCTACAGGGGGCATCTACTGGCTACAAGGGGCATCTGCTGGCTACAAGGGGCATCTACTGGCTTCAAGTGGGGCATCTGCTGGCTACAGAGGGGCATCTGCTGGCTAGAAGGGGGCATCTGCTGGCTAGAAGGGGGCATCTACTGGCTACAGGGGGGCATCTGCTGGCTATAGAGGGGCATCTGCTGGCTACAGAGGGGCATCTGCTGGCTACAAGGGGGGCATCTACTGGCTACAGGGGGGACATCTACTGGCTACAGGGGGAAATCTACTGGCTACAAGGGGACATCTATTGGCTAAAAGAGCATCTCCCTGGCTACAGGGGCATCTACCTGGCTATAGGGGGCTACTGTCTGGGTATAGGGGCCTACTGTCTGGCTACATGGGCTATTGTCTGGCTACAGGGAGCATATTACATGGCTACCATATGAGGTGCTATAGATGGGGAGTTTGTTTAGCGATAGGAATTGGTAGAGAAGTGATGGTAAAGTGAGGAGTCTAAGATGTTTGTTTTGTAAATTTTACAGCGAAGAGTCGAGGCCGGGAGAAGACGTCATGGCGTCTTGGACAGATGGAGAAGAGATAGAACAACTCTTCAGAGATGTCTCCGGTAAGTGCCTGGATGTAACTTTACTGTATTATAAGTCTGCAGAGCCTGTGTACAATTGGTATCCACTGTATGAGAGTAATATTAGTTGTAGTATAATGGTTTGTATTCAGTAATGGTATGTTGTATTATTCAGTCACTATGTGGTGATGATATCTGGTCATGGTGTAGCAGTATTATTCGGTCACCATGTGCTGGTGATATGTGGTCATGGTGTTGTGATATTATTCAGTCACTATGCGGTGGTGATATGTGGTCTTAGTAGGACATTGGTACTATTAGTCTGGGATTTTGGTTTTGAGTAGCAGTGTTATTTGGTAACTGTATGACTATTATTTAGTAGTTTTATACGTATCACATTGTGTTAAAGCTTTTTGTATATTTTAGATTTGGTTGATGGTGACGCACTGTATAGCATTACGTTGGGGGAGCGAAATTTCTTCACCTCGCCCTGAGTGCAGTTTAGCCTAGGAATGGCCCTGGGTATATAGGTAGGTTACAGGTCCTCCAGTAGGAATATAGGCAGATTATATGTCCCCCAACATGTATATAGGTTCCCCAGTAGGTATATAGGCAGGTTATTTGTCCCCCAGCAGGTATGTAGGTAGGTTATATGTTCTCCAGTTGCTATATAGGTAGCTTATACTTCCCCCAGCAGGTATGTAGGTAGGTTATAGGTCCCCCAGTAGGTAGATAGGTAGGTTATAGGTTCTCCAGTAGGTATATAGGCATGTTATTTTTCCCCCAATATGTATATAGGTCCCCCAGTAGGTATATAGGTAGCTTATAGGTCCCCCATCAGGTATATAGGTAGGTTATAGGTCCCAAAGCAGGTATGTAGGCACATTATAGATCCTCCAGTAGGTATATAGGCAGGTTATATGTCCCCCAGTTGCTCTATAGGTAGCTTATAGGACCACCAGCAGGTATGTAGGTAGATTATAGGTCCCCCAGTAGGTAGATAGGTAGGTTATAGGTCCTCCAGTAGGTATGTAGGCATGTTATTTTTCCCCCAGCATGTATATAGGTCCCCCAGAAGGTATATGGGTAGGTTATATGTCCCCCAGCAGGTATATGTCCCCCAGCAGGTATATAGGTTCCCTGGTAGGTGTATAGGCAGGCTATATGTCCCACAACAGTTAGAGAGGGCTGATAATACATAAAAAAACTAACAATCCTCACCTTTCCCCCCGCTTCCTGAAGCGCCCACTATTCTCTGTCTTCTTCCTGCACTGGCGGTGTGACATCATCAGGCCGTGTAAGCAGCGTGATGATACTCTCATGCCACCTGTGCTGTATACTCCGGTGAGCCGCAAGCCTTCGCTCTCTGCTCCACAGAAGTCTGCAACTGTATGTGCGTCCAGAGGACACTGATATAGTTAGTCTCCAGCACCGCTGCCATTGCTGATCGCCAAGGTCCCAAGTCGATAGCTTAGCGACCACTCTCGACTGGGAACCCTAATGGCAGATGGTGGTGGCGCCGGGGACTATTGAGGTGGTTGTAACGTCGGGAAATCTCACGTGGGCCGAACAGAGCTAGTTAGAAGGCCGGATGTGGTCCGCGGGCCGTACAATGCCAAGGTGTACTTTAGACTGTCCATGTTGGTTCAGTACAAGGTGATACTTGGAAATCTACATGTTCTACATCAAACTTCACAAGGACAGTGGTGAAACTGCGCTCTTCTGGATAAATGAAAACTGGAAAACAGCATAGGGATTGGGTTGTAATTGATGTCATGAAAAAAAATTACAAAAAACCAAGCAACATGTATTTTGTTCAATGTTTGCTATAATTGACTTTGCAATATTAATTTTTATAACAGCCATGATCTGATAACTAACTGATAACAGCAGTCAGTTGTAACCTAAATGAACGGCCAATCAGCAACCAAATGGACATTATAATATTTTTTCCTTGCTTTTCATCTAACAATCTTTGTGCATGGTTGTGCTAGAGCATTTGCATTGGTAATGTATCTGGTGTAAGTATGAACAGGAATCCATAGCACCTCATCTCATCTACTTTGCAAAGGTATCAGATTGTATTAAAGTGCATATACAGTAGGTAACTTAGACAAGCATTGCCAATCTCCATAAAACAGCATTAAAAATAGCAATCACATGCAGGTTACTCTGCCGTCCAGATCATACTTCAATGTTTCAACAGAATTGGCCTTAATTGGGGGACGGAAAGTGTGGGAGACTAGAAAAGAGGCACTGGCTTGGTAATTAGCACTGTTGTCTTACAGCACTTGGGTCCTGGGTTCAGATCCCACCAAGGACAATGTCTGTAAAGAATTTGTATTTTCTCCCTGAGTTTGTGTGGGTTTGATTTGGGTACTCTGGTTCCCCCCGCACCCTCAAAAATTATTGGTAGGTTAGTCTGAAATTTAGATTGTGAGCCCAATTAGGGACAGGGACCAATGTGAATATTCGCTATCTTTGTACAGTGTTGAGGAATATAATAGCACTATATAAAAAAAATAGTGTGCACTGCTACTTGCCAAGTAGAGGCAAGCCAGAGGCATAGCTATAGGGGGTGCAGAGGTAGCAGTCGCTACCGGGCCCTGCAGCCTGAGGGGGCCCCAAAAGCCCTCCTGGCACAGCATTGTTAGGCCCCGGTCACACGGCTTATTTCCGACGGATTTGTGCGCCGTATTGAGCGCACAAATCCGCCGTGAATAAGGGGCGGGACGGGGGCGGGGCCGGAGCGCGGCGGGGGCGCCGCTCCCGGCCCCATAGACAATGCATTGTTTACGGCGCGTCCGCGCCGCAAATAATGTGCATGTCACTTTCTCCCCCCGCGGCGGATTTGCCGAGCGGGGAGGAGCGACGGATTCCACTGTTCTCTATGAGAGCAGTGGATTACTGTAATGACTCCGACGGATTGGCGCCGTATTGAAGCGCAAATCCGGCGCGGAATACGGCGCCAATCCATCGGCAAATAAGCCGTGTGAACGGGGCCTAAATGGCACAGGGCAACTGAGGGGCCCCATTTCACTATTTGCACTAGGGCCCAGGACCTTCAAGTTACGCCTCTGAGGCAAGCCATATGCCTCTATCTCCCACGCCTCAGTCTCCCACACCCCCTGCTTCTTCCAGGTATAATCTGATGAGGGCCAATCCTAGCAGAACCAAAGAAAAATTGCATGTAATTGAATGCAATTTTCACTATTGTTTTAAGCGCGATACTTGTATAAATTACATATATTCATTTTAATAAAATCTGATACTATTGAAATGCAGAGGATTCACTAGACATGGTTATGGAATCAGATATCCTCCAATAAGCAGCCTAAACTCTTTACATTGAGTGTAGTATTAATACTAATACTTCTGGCTGGAGGATTAAATCTCATGTCTATAACCAGCCTTTGGCTCACATACAAGAAAACTGGTGTACAAAAGTGGCTAATTTTTGAGCAATGCACATTTGTGCATGATTTCTAAAAAGAAAAACTAGGTAGAGTTTATTGGAGAATGTGTGGCCTTAAGCAACCTGATGCTTTTACAAAAATGTACTCCAGAAAAAAGCTACACCAGCTCTTATCTGGCATATCATTTGCCATGTTTTTGCAGTATTTGAAAGCCACAAGGGAATCATTCAAACCACATTGAGAGGTGATCCGTCCAAAACATAATGACAAGATTTGTCCTGCCATTTTAGAGCCATCTATAAGTTGTTGTCACATTGGTGTCCTGACTAATACAGCAAGTATCTCTCTATTTAAATGTAGTGTGGCTGGCTATTTTATTTAAGTATCTCTTAGAATTCCACACGTCATGTTAGCCGGGATAGGTTTGTCACTTGGCTGACGGACTAGTGTACTGGTCTGCATTATTCATGGGAGCCTGGCAGCTGATTAAACACTGCAGAGTCAATAAAGATACATTCATTTTTTACCACTAAACAAAGATGTTTACTGTACACTGATGCCTGTGTCCCATTTAAGATACAATTAAAACCATAAGCTATGCCCTGTGGGTTCTTTAATTAGCTAAATATGGAAATATACACAGTGATATACAGTTACGTTTCTTGTAAACCTGCGCTAGTGCAGATCTTCTAATTAGTACAGAATGCTAATATGCAGCTATCAGTCTTGGTGGTGTACACAGAGGAGCAGGGGCACTATAGCAAAAACTGAAATGGGGCTTCTTTCTGGTGCTGCTAAGTAACACAACTCTCTGAACCACCTGGTAAAGAAGGATATGGGTGGTTGATTTTTTTTACATAATTTTTTAAGTTCTCCTATGCACATAAATTCTTGATTTGTTTCTCTTATTTCCTCACTTTAAGCTCTGATAGCAAGGCAATGAGGATCGCTTGACGTTCTCTTCCAAGTCCACTATGGCCTGAGAGAGGTCAGTTATATCAAATGGACATGATAAGAGTGAAGAAAGCTTGATACCTCCCAGTGCAGAAAAATATTTACAAGTTATCCTTTCGTGTATTGCTCTTGTTATTGTCCTGTCTGTTTATCTTTCTTCATCTAGGTCTGTTTGGAGGACAATAGAGCAATCATTATGTCATTATTACTATTTGTAATAAAACTGAATGTAGATACCGTATATAATCGAGTATAAGCCGAGTTTTTCAGCACAAAAAATGTGCTGAAAAATCCCCCCATGGGTTATACTCGAGTCACTGTCGGCACTCGGGCGCTGCGATGGCCCGATTGCCGACAGGGATGCTTCAGCTATATGCGGCTCCTCAGGGAGCGCCTATGGGGACATATAGCTGTCTATACCTGCCTATAATGACCTATACCTGCCTATAACCTGCCTATGGGGGACATTATGTCATTATTACTATGCTAATAACATGCCGAATATCGAGGGAACATTTTCAAACTTGCTAAACATCCTGTATATAATCTGCCTTGGGGGACATTGCCGACAACGCTCATATAATGCCTCTCAGGACCGCCTATGGGGGACATTAAACTGCCTATAACAAATGCCTATAACCTGCTATGGGGACATTAAACTGCCTATACAGCCTTTAATCTGCCTAGAGGGACATTAAACTTGCCTATATCTGCCTATGGGGGACATTAAACTGCCTATACCTGCCTATGGGGGACATTAAACTGCCTATGTAACTTTATTGGTATCTATTTTTATTTTTAAAATTCACCAGTAGCTGCTGCATTTTCCACCCTAGGCTTATACTCGCTGCCTATAACCTGCTTAGGGGGACTTATACCTGCCTATAGCCTGCCTAGGGAGACTTATACCTGCCTATAACCTGCCTAGGGGAACTAGTACCTGCCTATAACCTGCCTAGGGGGACTTGTACCTGCCTATAGCCTGCCTAGGGGGACCTATACCTGCCTATAACCTGCCTATGGGGGACATTAAACTGCCTATACATGCCTATAACCTGCCTATGGGGGACATTAAACTGCCTATACATGCCTATAACCTGCCTATGGGGGCATTAAACTGCCTATAACTGCCTATACCTGCCTATGGGGGACATTAAACTGCCTATACCTGCCTATGTAATTTTATTGGTATCTATTTTTATTTTTAAAATTCACCAGTAGCCACTGCATTTTCCACCCTAGGCTTATACTCGAGTCAATAAGCTTTCCCGGTTTTTGTGGCAAAAGTAGGTGCCTCGGCTTATACTCGGGTCGGCTTATACTCGAGTATATACGGTAAGTATTTCTTTCAGCAGCTGCAGTAAAATGAGATTAATATATCCTTTCATTCAGGAGTTTTATCTCTTTAAAATCACTAGGGCAAGGTTTTATATGTCATTTTATATTGCAAAGGACTATCAAAATAGAAAAAAAAAAGCAAAAATCGTTAACAATTTGTTTCCAGTAATACTGAAACTGGACTGTATTTTACTCACGGAGCTAAATAGACTATAATATATAATATATATATATATTTTAATATATATATATATATATATATATATATATATAATATATATATATATATATATATATATATATATATTCCTTCCTGGGGAGGGAATTTTTCTGTGCAGATTAACGATTTAAACCATGGCTGACATGTAATAATATATTCTCCTTGTAGTACCTTGGCAGTGTCTGGCTAAAGAAAGCTTCTTATGGCAAAATCCTATGTTTTCTGGAAATAGTGTGAGCAAGATGCACAAGTGCAATGTTAATAAGGTTATCTTTGATGGACAACCCCTCTGAGAGTGTACACATGATTTACAGATAAAGAGGAGAATTTAATAGTGGTTGTAATCTGTAAACTGGTGTACAAAAGTGGCTAATTTTTGAGCAATGCAAACTTGTGCATGATTTCTAAAAAGAAAAACTAGGTAGAGTTTATTGAAGAGTGTGTGGCCTTAAGCAACCTGATGCTTTTACAAAAATGTACTCCAGAAAGTGGCATCAATTATAGATGAAAGCTACACCAGCTCTTACCTGGCATATCATTTGGCACACCATACTCCAGCACTGTTTGGCTCTTATTTAATCACCCCAAATTGTTTAATGATTGGGACCATCTGGGTATCACCAGCAGTTCCAATTATCACGATAAACCTTACCATTTGGGAATCCATTTATAAAAAGTAGCAGAGCTTGATTTGTTTGTGTGTGTGATTTTATTTTACAGAAAATGTCACTGGCTACAAGTTTCTGACTCAGAGCATTATCCCAAAACTTAATTATTTTCTAGACTTTGGATTGATTCCATTCAAGATTTTAATTAGTAAACCCAATCGTAAAGAGAATCTATCACTAATTTTTACTAATTAAAGGAGTTTTGCCACAATGTAATGTTGACGTGGGATCCTCCAAAATGGGTATTTAGTCAATTTTCTAAATATATGTGATTATAAAAAGTCAAGCCTGTGAGAGCCACAGCTTTCTTTACACGCCCTTAGTTACTTAAAAGTTTGCATTAGACACGACCAGCTGGAGCTGAGGAGCTGACCTGGCCCCACTTGCTTGTATGCACTTCTTATTTGATGACAGGGAAGATGAATGAGTTTTGAAGGGACTGTGGAGAAAGTGCAGTGTTTGAGTCTCTCTGCTGTATAGAGAATCCACTGTTGTAATGGAATTATCTTACTAAACATTGCTTACACACTCCACCCCCCCCCCCCCAGGGAAGGTTCATAACACAGCATGATTTGTTTATCTTCTGTCTGAGCAAGAAAACAGGTAAGGTAAGTCACTTTGTGGCAAAACCCCTTTAAAACAAGATATTGATAAAAATTCAGTTTTTTTAGCCATTTAAATTCTCTGATTGATTTTTTTTAATTCTGTTGTCTATATATGATTATTGGGCAGCCATCTTGCCTTAGCTGCTTTTAACAGCATTTAGAGAGATGCTTTACAGCAGCTACATGGCCATAAGAGCCTTTGAACAGGAGTAGACCAGAGGCAGAACTACCGGGGTAGCAGACATAGCAGCTACCACTGGGCCCGTGACCTGAGGGGGTAGTTTCGCTCCTGGACCAAGCCGGCAATTAATGTAACTATAGCCCTGTGTCCCGAGCATTCAGAGGTAAGAGTCTGACTGCCCAGTAACCTGCCTGGTAAGCCTAAGGACTTAGGCCTTAAGCTTACTAGGCGCCGGCCCTCAGTGCTGACGTTGGAGGTGCGATGATGTCACATCATCACACCGCCTGCGCCGGGCTCTGAGGCTGACCAGCCGGCTGCTTGGTCACATCGTGGAAGCATGGAGAGAGTTAAGTAAGCTATTTTTTTCTTTCTTTTAACACTTATGGAGCCTAAACTCTATCTACCCACCGATATAGCCCCTATAACACCCTAAAACCTGCCTGCCTACCTATATGGGCCCCTATAACCGCCCTAAACCCTGCCAACCTAAATGTACCCCTAGACCTCCAAAATGTCGCCTACATATGGCCCCATAACACCTAACTGGCCTCCTCCTATAGACCCCTACCAAAACCCTGCCTGCCTACCTATATGGCCACTATTACCACCTAAACCCTGCATGCCTACTTATATGGGCCCCTATAAACCCACATAAACACTGCCTACCTACCTATATGGGCCCCTATAACCTCCCTTGCAGAACAAAAGGGAAAGTCAACGACTCATCAGAGAAACGTCCACTGCGATTCACAAGGACTGTAATCATTGTAATCACTCATATGTCAGCAGAGCCTGTGTCTACTGGTGTCTTCCACCATATGGTCACTGCATGGCAGTAATATACCGTCTGCAGAGCCTGTGTACATTGGTACATTTGGTTCATCTTTCACTGTCTGAGTACCAGAAAGAAAAATGTACTCCTCCAAGGATCTGGATTGGATTTCAGCTATAATTTACATCCCTTTACCTAATTTTTTTTAAAATGGGCAAACAGTTTCAAATTCACAAAGTTTTGAGTGAATGAGGCTTTGCGTTTGCTCTATGCCAGAATACTGGTGTAAATAATTTTCTAAATTGCCCCCCATTATGCTTTAGTTTTAAAATGTATAATTTTTGTAATTAAAATGGTTGACGCTTTAAAAAAAACCCTCTCTCCCGGTGCCCTATTAGTGCGCAAAGATATCCTAGAAGATGAACATGGAATGCAAAAAACATTTATGGTACAGAACCCTACTATAGTCATTTTACCCCATATAATATTTTATAATATAACAGTTAAAAATATTAGGAACATATTATAATAAGTAGTTTCCTACAGAAGCTTTGTGTTGCTGAATGGCCAACAGGAAGCCGTACAGTAGAGGGAGTCTTTCACGTAACACCTCTGTCATGCCATGCCATTCGAAGATTGCGCCATGTCAGACTTCACTAAATATTTCAAATGGTACCTAATCCCATGAAACCCTCTCAAATATGCGTAACTAAACACAACACGGATTCAGTTAACAAAATGTCTGCTTGTTAACAGAAAAACCATTATTGGAAGTTCTACAATTGTGCAATCTCCTCAAAGCTTGTACTAAAGTCCATAGGGAATGTATTATAAAAGCTTATCTGAATAAAATGGACCCACTATTCCAGTTTTTTGGACGGGTTAATGTTAAGCATTACAACAATTAATGGAAAAAAGCATTAAAGTTTCATATACTCATGTGGCTTTATTGGCGTTTAGTCATTGTTTACTGCTACAATAAACATTGGCCTTTGCTTGTATGATAATGGGTACAGTATATTTTCATTTGGGTTATATACAAATTACGTAGTATACTTTTATGGTTTCACTTCATATCAAAAGCAATAATCCTTTCTGCTTCGCTAAATATTGTGTAACTCAAGTGACTGAATTGTTTAGTTAGTTTCCGAAAGCCTACACTATATATATTTGGCTGGTTATAAAAGTGATAGCTGATGAAAATGGGCTATGAAAAGATTGATTTTGCACTGATATATTTTTAAATCAGCTTGCCTTTTTCTTTCTTTTTTTTTTGTGGGGATGGCCATCTGTGACTTAGGTCAGGTGGTCTACTGACAGCCTTCCCAAACCAGTCTGCCCTGAGTGTGACCCTAAGCTCAGCTGGTGGTGAGCCATTTGAGACTATTAAGGACGTGAGATCAAGGAGATTTTGTAATGTATCCTGGGGATTATGAGAGAAGAAAGTGGTGTAGATTTATCAGTGCTGTCTTAAAGTTAGACAGCTTAGAAGTAGACCAGGCTGGCAGAAGATGCTCCAGATTTATCACAGTGGCTCAAGCTGTAACATAAATTTGCATATCTTGCTATTGCTAGGTCTACAAGGCATTGGACAGCCACATTCTGAAACCCTTTTTTTGTCCATTGCAAAAACAGCTAAAAAACGCACACCAAAAAAGCGCCCAAAAAATGTCTGGCAGTTTACATAGCCTTCAATAGTAAATTTTCTGCCCTTTCTGTTGTTTTTTTGCAACATTTTCCAAAAAAGAGCAGGTGCAGAAACGAGCAGAAAAAAAAAGTTCTTTTGAGCCTACAGAACTTTTTTACTATTAGGCTATGTCTACACTGCATAGCTTTACGATTGTATTTTTGGCGCTTTTAGTTTTTTAAAAGCGGAGAAAATACGATTGTTCGTGTGGCCCCATAGACTAGAATAGAAAAGACGAGCTGTAGTCTTCTGGCGCCAGAGTATTATACAACATGCATAGCACCAGCGCTTTTAGTTTTCTTGCCGTTTTCCCATACAATACAATTGTATGGGCGAAGTAAAAAAAATGAGAAGCAACCGCGGTTTTTGCACAAATCATGACATAAACTGTGGTCCTGCATCGTAAAAAAAAACCAGACGCTTTCAGGATGTTTTTTGTCCGATGCAGTGTAGACATAGCCTTAAAGTCTATGGGATCTTTTTTCAGTCATTTTTCAGCGGTTTCAGAAAACGAAAAATGGCAAAAAACTGACTGAAAACGTGTTCAGTGGGAACATAGCCTTAGACACTTTTCCTTATGCCAAGTCTTGACTGGCTAATCTTATGCCAATATTTTGTACCAAATTTTAGTGCATGTTGGGAAATTTAAACCATGTCCCTTGTTCTCTTTACTTACCAAGTCTTGCCAGGCTAGTTTTTGGGGGAAAAATTATGCCATATTTGCAACTTTTCTTGCCATTCATTAGTTTTGAAAAATGGCATGAATAGTTTCTTTAGTTGGAGTGAATGTTGTGTCCACTGGTTCAACAAATTGAAAGCTATAAGATATCACAATTTCAGACTTAGGGCCACATGTATGAAAACTGTCTAGGTCTAAAATACACCTTGTTGCCCATAGCAACCAAGCAGAGCGCCCCTTTCATTCTTCCAGAACACTATATGAAATTGAATGGGCGCTGTGATTGGCTGCTATGGGCAACAAAGTGAATTTTAGACCTAGACAGTTTTCATACATGTGGCCCTTAATCTTGATCTGCTCATAGCAGATGTACAGTAGATTTCATTTACTGGCTTTAGGATAAACTGAAATCTTCCAAATCTATTAAAAAAAAGTTGTGTTGTTTCACAAAGCCACATTGTACTCCAATGAACTTCAGTTTTAGACTGGCATCAATTTTTTTCTTTTCCCATATTGACAAGCAATATGCAACTATTATATTTTTTAATTTGGTGGTTGGTATTTATTTAACTTTTTTACAGTTCCTCTATGTACATTACTCTCTCTGAATTCCCTTCTGTGAGGTCTGATAGCAAAGCAGTGAGAGGACTGCTTGTATGGTCATTCTCTTTGGTCAGTTTTGGTCTGAGAAGTGTAAATATTACCAGCAATTACCTGATAGATGTGAAGAAGGCCCCTGCCTCCCTAGTGCAGAACAAGATTACCCTATTTTCCTTTCATTTATTGCTCATGGTGTAATATAGTCTTTTATGTTATATATATTTGATATCATTTTAATTGATATTACCTTATATCTGTGACGAGAACAATAGAGCAATCATTATATCATTACCTTCTATTGTTAGTAGTATAATGTTGTACCGGTTAGCCCTAAAAAGTAGAAAGATGAAGAAAACAGGCAACCTTTTAGAGGCTAACTGAGTATATTTGATGGTGAGCTTTAGAGTACTAGTTGTACCGGTTAGCCGTAGAATAGTAGAGAGTGAATAATCAGGCGATACCTTTTAGAGGCTAACTGAGTATATTTGATGGTGAGCTTTCGAGAGTATTAGCTCCCTTCTTCAGACATGATGTTAACATGATGTTAACATCATGTCTGAAGAAGGGAGCTAGTACTCTCGAAAGCTCACCAACAAATATACTCAGTTAGCCTCTAAAAGGTATCGCCTGATTTCTTCACTCTTCTACTTCTATTTGTAATAAGGCTATGCAGAGATAAGTAGCAGTTAAAGTAGATGGAGATTAGTCTGTCCTACCAAACAAACGTTCTCTCACACATCTAGAAAAAAAAATATAAAGTATATCATTTTTAAGTGCTTAGGACTGCTGAAATAAAAAAAAATATTGCCAAAAATAAAAAAAAATTGTTTTCCAGGAATATTGGTTTTGACAACACTACTTCTTTCTGATGGAAGTGTCCATTTAAAGATGTTTTCCCATCTTGTTATTTTTGGGTCTAAGTCCAGCTGGTAACCCACTTTGGCTCAGCCTCAGAGAATAGGGAGATGACCGGACTTGCACAGTTCTTCCTACTCATTTCTATAGAAGTTCCAAATACAGCAGAGTGCGTGTGCTCGTAGAGGCCTATGATTTGCCTTTAGAGACAGAAATACTGAGATAGGAAAACATCTTTAATAAATCTTCTCCTACTGTCATTTGAGGCACAAAAAAGTATCTAAAAACTCGCATTGAATCTGGAGGAAATTGAGCCAAAATTGCAATGCATTAGGTGTTCTGTACAAATTTGTTGCACAAATTTTGTTAATTCTTTTTTATTAAAAGAAAGCCTATCATCTTGGGGCAAAGCGGAGAACAGAAATTAGCTAGCAAACTAAATAAGGACAAGTTTGAACCTAAAGGGACTTCTGTATCCATAGTGACATTTATACTCTAGTCCTTTTTTAAGTGGTGTATCAATACCGGATTTTGAAACTATTGCCCTCTAGGAATAATGATGTCAACAAACTTGTGGAGAAAAATGTGCAACAGGTCTAGCCTGTAAACTGGTGCGAAGCTTGCAGGGCTGGTTCAGCCTGTTGGAAATCTATGCCATTTTTGCAGTAATTGATACCATACATATGAAGCAAAAGTACAATTTCAGCAGGGTATTTCCTGACATATTTGCTCTATTTTTCTATTGAAGTCGTTTAATGTAAGATTAATGAAGTTATTATTAGTTTGATATTCCTCTATTGAGTCTACAGAATATTATAATTTTGGTTGACTGCTATTCGCTGAAAATGAGAATGTCACCATCGATCTAACTTTTTTTTCTGAGATGGCTGGAGAGCCTAATCTGTCATTGATGAGAGCTTGTCTGTGAAATAATTTAATGTGGAGAAGCTGGTGAGCAGACAGAAACTAGAGGAACTGTATGGTTGCTGTCTGTCATAGACCTTAATCATTTGGAGTGGGAACTTTCAATGAATGGAGATCAGTGTCCACTGCAGCAAGGCAGCATACAAAAGGTAAGTATTTGATGTTCTCTGGAACACAAACAAACTGAGATCAGAAAGGAGTCCAGCCCTAGCAGAACATCCCCTAAACTTATCCTTAAAGGGGTTGTCTCACTACAAGGATTGCTTTTTATGTTAAAGATCTTGCAAAAATAGTCACTTTTCAATATATGTCCATTAACAGTGTCCTACCTATTCCTAGATATCCCCTCTTATATGGACTATATAAGCTCCTCAGGTCGCTATAGCTACAGACCTGTTCAATCTCTCCTGATAGGCTGCCAGCACTGGTTGCTATAGCTACAGACCTGGCTTCTATTGCAGCCTAGTGGAAACCAGTAAACACGCCGGTGAATCCAAAATGAAACCAAGAAAACAGGACTGAGGTAAGATGAATCAATGTAGTGAGACAACCCCTTTAATATATCAGAATGCTTTGGTATAGCACATTTATGGCTACAGAAAACACAATATGCTGTAGACTATATAATTTGCAGTAAAAAAACAGAACAAAAATAATAAAAAACTGCTAAATGTTTCTTGCTGTAGTACTGTCTCTTTAATATGCATTCATTGTTATATTTAACCACCTATATTATCCTGACTTTTCTAATTGACATTAGAAGCTAGTGACAAAAGTTCATCATAGGTTGTACCATAAAGATAAACTGAAATAGAGGTTGGAAACCTGTGGTTGTAGGAACAGATCCATTTTGGAACACCACTTGGTTTCAACCACAGAAACGAATTCTAGTAATGTCATAAACAGTGGTGTCCCTTAGTGCATTATAGTAAAAACAATCCTCTTCCCCACAATTTGGGATACTTTTTCTTTTTCCCTTAATCTATGGTATATTATAGGGAATGTCTCATCATCATGATTTCAGGTTAAACAGATTTTTTAAAACATTTTGTTGTTATTTTCATTTTCTCATATCACTGTCAATATATATTTTTAATAAAATACTGAAATTTGGAAGTTTTTTAGGAAATCCTGAAATCCTGCAGTTTTTTAATAGTTTGACCCTTCCTATTCAGTAGAGAAAACTTTTCAGCAGTCCCCTCGTTAGCACAGGGAGGGTTACACTGAAAGGTGACATCAATGTGTATACAGTGGGTTGCAAAAGTATTCATGCCACTTGCACTGTTCCTCATTTTTAAATGATAGAACCACAATCTTGACTGTATTTTATTGATATTTTCATGACATTTTGCATGAATGCATGAAATTTGGCATGGTAACGGCAAATTTCATGCGCATAATAATGGAATAGAATGCGTCTGATTTATGAACCGATCTACAGCGCATCATAAATCAGGCGCATTCTAGAGTTAGGCAACATTTCTGGCTCAGGTAAACCACTTTGAAAGTGCTATATCTGTTCCAGCTGTAATGCGCCTAGAAATGCCATAGCGAAGCTATAAATATGTAGCTTCGCTATGGTTCCAGTGCGCCCCGCCTCCCCATAATGGCGTCCGGGAGATTTAAACATGTATTAACCGGGTGGTGCCTGATATCGGGCTGAAAAGAAGCCAGATATCTGGCGCAGCCCTGTTCATACATATCGTCCTTTATGTTCATCCTGAAATTTTAACCAAGAGTCAAATATCCATAACGTTTTGTGTGTAGTGTACAAGCAGCATAAAAACATGCACCAAGTGGCAAGGCTCAATAACTGAGATGTTCATATTCCGCCCGAAGACCAGACGGAAGAATGAACATGCTCAATGTTTTTCGGACTGCCGGCGGTGTAAAAAACCGCCTGGCGGAAAACCCGCGCAGTGGGGACCGCTGCACGGGTTTTCCATAGAGGTCTATTTTAAAGTTTTTCAGCTGGTTTACAGACGGTTTTCAAAACCGAAAACCGGCTGTGAAACCGGCTGGAAACCCGTGCAGTGGGGACAAAGCCTAAGTTATCAGGCGGATCAGCCAGGTTTAAATAATATGACCAGCTCAGGGATTGGGTATTGTTCTCAGCCTGCTTGTTGGCTGTCTAGCCAGCCTTGTAGACTACCTGCTAAGCACCCTTCTGATATGGCCAGCATGAAGGTGGACAGGCGAGTTCATTACAATTTGCAAACATTTGGAAAAGTACATATCATTTTCTTTGCACTTCATTGTAGGAGGCATGGGCAACATGTATGAAACTTGGACCTCAAACACAAGATTTAACTTGCTTTAGAGGACTGTAGAAGGTGCCAGTATGTACGAAAGTGTCTCACAGCACTTTATACAATGTTTGCCGTTTTATGGCAAAATTAAATTGGTATGGATTTGTATGACAGTCATGTGCCAAACTTTGGTGTATTTGTACATTTTGCGCCAAAGTTGCGACACATTCAAAAGTGTTCTGTCTGCTGCAGAATGTGTCAAGTTTGGGCGCACGACTTTTCAAACATCTACAGAACAGATTTTTGGTCACAAAGAACTCCAGAAAACTGGTGCAGCCCTGTTTATACATGTCGCCCTATGTGTCTTCTTGTGTTGATAAAGTGAAATCAAGCATAAGTATAAAATAATTTTCATGAGATTCAATGTAGACTTAATTGACTTGTTAGGTTTTATGCTGGTTCCTGATGGTGTGTTGCTAGTCTTATAAAAACATAATTCATATGAAACTGTAGGCAGCACTATGTAGAGAGAGAGAGAGAGAGAGAGAGAGAGAGAGAGGAAAGTTGTGCAAACATACTTCAGGGTATGGTCATGCCTTCATGTGAAGTGCCCACAGGTCTCGACATTAAGCACAGGTTCCTCCTCTTTGTTAGAACCATCTCTTGTAAGTGAAAGAATGAGCCAAGGCTCTTTCCATTGAGCCCTTCATTGGGCTATCCTTGCAGTTCTGATTGATGGCTCTAGCTGAAAGAAGAGGCCATGAGTGTTCCTTGCAGACAGCTGTGGGTACTTAGCATGAATGTCACACTTCTTGGAAACTTGCAATCGTGGCAACTGAGCCATTAACCCCTCAACCTTCGAGTTGCCATGTTAAACGATTGGCATCCTGCGATCTTGCAATGGGGGTATTGATCAGAGTTTGAAATGGTGCGCGGCACAGTCTCTAATACATGTAGACGATATAGCCGCGGCATAGTCTAAGGGGTTAAACAGCAGAGATCAGAGCTGGCTCTAATCGCTGCTGTTAGTGGTGGGTATCAGCTGTATTTAACAGCTGGTACCCACCGCGTATGGAGTGGGCTCAACGTGTGAGCCTGCTCCATACTCCACGTATTAAAACGTCATGGTAGGTTAAGGGGTTAAAACAGTTTTGTGCTTGGTTGAGCAAACTACATAACTGTAACCTAAGGTATGGATCCGCTCATGTCCCGTCATCTAAATGGTGCTGTCAGCAGTTTAAAAAGGGTTAAAAACCTAGGGAAAAGTCCTCAAAGCAGAGAGATTTTTAGGACAGGTTTTCATTTTGTCTTTTTTCAGGGGTGTCGCTAAGCTTTTTACCCACCTTATGCCCCTTGATAAAACGCTGGTCCCCCAAACCTCAAGGGGTTTTTGGAGCCCAACGGTCTTTTTAATGTTGGGCCTCCCTGCCTCGCGGAGTACTCCAGTGGCAGCAGGCTTTCGGCCCTCCAGAATAAACAGCACAGACACATGAGAATGTCATCACGCTGCTTACATGGAATGATGACGTCACGATGCCTGTGCAGGGACACAGAGATCAGCGAGAGCTTCATCAGGAGAACGGGGAGAGGTGAGTAATATTAGTTTTTTTATTTTTAATCGGAGCCTATATTCCTATCTACATACTGGGGGCCCAATATATCTATAGCCTACTATGGGGACAAATATTCCTACCTACCTTCTGGGGGGCCCTACAATCTATTGTGGGGACATATATTCCCACCTACATACTGGGGGGCCCAACTCAAACACCTATCAAAAAACCAGGGCTATACATCAATAATCCTGGGCAGAACTTGAAGTATATACATAAAAGCCTATCAAGAAAAATTCTACCAACCAACAATAAAAAATTACTGAACTTTATTAAGGATACAAGAAATACAAAAATTACATAAAAAACAAATAAAAGGGACAATGGAACTACACATATAGCGTGACCTACTACAAACCATCAAAATATAATAAAGTCAGATATGAAAGGTGGGTAACCTCACAGTGGTAACTATAAATATGTTACATATTTAACCTTTACGGCAAAAACATATGTATATTGTATACCCCACCTTAAATAGGAGACGTTACTAGAGAGTTAAAATCCCAAAATGGAATGGGGGAGTTGGACATGCGCCCCCAACGGGTTTGTAGTGGTTCTTCCGGTAACAATTAATTTTTGTTGTTGCTATAAAGGGTTTAAAATGTAACTTTTTTTTATAGTTACCACTGTGGGTTACCGCCTTTCATATCTGACTTTATTATATTTTGATGGTTTGTAGTAGGTCACGCTATATGTGTAGTTCCATTGTCACTTTTTACTTGTTTTTTATGTAATTTTTGTATTTTTTGTATCCTTAATAAGGTTCAGTAATTTTTTATTGTTGGTTGGTAGAATTTTTCTTGATAGGCGTTTATACTGGGGGGCCCTAAATACTTATAACTAACTGGGGGGGACATATATTCTTATCTACATACTGGGGGGCCCTCTAACCTACTGAAGGGACATATATACCTCCCTACAAACTGGGGAGCCCTAAATACCTATAATCTGCTGGGGGACATATATATCTACCTACATACTAAGGGGCCCTATATAATTACCAACATTCTGGGGGCCCTATATAATGAACAACTTACTGGGGGAACCTATGTAGCTATTTACATACTGAGGGGGGGCCTATATAATTCACCCACAGGAGGGGGCCCCCAACAAATACCGTTTACGGGGACTAATATATCTACCAACCTACCTGGAGGGGAGGGAAGTGGGTGGAGCTATCTACCTATGAACATACCGGGAGACCATTATTCCTACCAAGCTTTTATGGAACCATAAACCCACCCCTATGGGATAGTTTTTAAAACCCCCTATCTATATACCTACCTACCAAAGCGACCTATTTACCTACTTACTGGAGGGCCCTATACACCTTCCTAGCTACTGAAAGTGGCTGCATACCTACAGGGGCCCCTTGTGTAGCTACTTACATATTATACCTACCGCTCTACTGCGGGTTAACTACCTACAGGGGGCAATATGAACCTTTCTAAGTACTGAAGCCTATCTTAAAAGGGTACCTATATACCTATCTACCTACTAAAGGGACTTATATGCAATATCTACCCAAAGGGGGTTAATTTCCTAATGAGAAACTAACACCTACCCATCTATTTTGGGGGGGATATACTCCCAATAATGGGAAACCCATATTGGAATGATGTGTGACTCTCCACCCCCCACAGTAAGCACCTGGCTTTTTCCCTTTATTTTTAAAATAATTATTTTTTATTAATTTTTTTTAAACCCCCTTGAAGGGGGTTAACCGAGGGGGTTA
>JAODAL010022417.1:0-64766 GCA_025379985.1 Phyllomedusa bahiana | reverse complement strand
ACGAAAGGGTAAGCAGAAAATGATAATATTTCTCCAAGAAAACGCAATATTAAATTTTTGGTTTGGTGAAATAGCCAATACATAAAATTATTCTATGAGCTTTTTATATAAATCTTAGGATTACAATTTTTTTTAGTTACTTTTTTTAAAGAAATGAAAGTGTGGGGTTTTTTCATGGGAAAAACTTTGTGAGTCCCCAAATTTTCCCAAAGTATTTTAATAAATAATGGTGTTTTTCCAAAAACTGAATTTTAAAGGCCCCCGATGTTTTTTCCCTCAAAGTTAACAAAAAAAATATTGTGTATTGTATAGAATAATATCATATTCATTTACAAAATAGTTAAAATAAACGATTATTGATTTTGAGAAGTTAGCAAAATCCAAGCGCAAATTTGGGCAAAACCAAAATACAAATATTACACATGTAGATATCAGAATTCTTGTCACTGAATAATTTCCATTTCAGAGAATTTGTAAAGTCTAAAAAAAAATTGGTGATAGATGATGAAAATACCTGTATCATCCCAAACAATGAAAACAGTGTTTCACAATTTCAGATTTCATAGATGGAACAAACTCCGCTTGTTTGATATGGCACAGGAAAAGATAATTTCATACACAGTAATACTATTTAATGGCTTTGTTAAAATGGTGTAAATTGCCAAATCCAGTTTTTTTTGACTGGGTATATGCTGGTGTCACTTATTTATGCAAAGCAACTGTTTATTATTATTTTTTTTACAAAATTGTATGAACACAATAACATTTTTCAAGATAAAAATGAAAAGATAATATTGAAAAATGCAAAAAGTAAAAAGAGACAAATTAAGTCAATGACTCTTACATCACTAAAATAGTCATGGATAGGAAATTGTCCAGATATATTCAGTATACAGAAAAAACTTTTTTTTACATACAGTGAATACTATACTATAATTATATTTTTTTTTTATTTAGCATACATTTTAAAAAAAATGACACTTTATAATAATTTAAAAACTGAGAAATAGGATGCCTATGCGCTGTCAATACCTTACTGTAGAATGTTCTGGATGCCTCAGGCTAAAGTTAACATAAAATGCAAAATTGACAATAGTAACATTTGTTGTCGTCCGTGAAAAAACCGAGTCATTTTGTGCTTTTTTTTTATTATTTTTTATAATATATCGTAATAAGTATATACAGCATAATGGTGAGGGAACGTTATTAAAAAGGGTGCTAGTGCTTGTAATGAACAAACTATAAAATTATATATATATATATAATTTTTAAAAATATTTATATTTTATTATTATATATTATATATTTTATATATATTATATATATATATATATTTTAAAATATATATATATATATTTATATATATATTTATATATATATGTATACACAGTAGATAGATAGTTTTAGATTTTAGTAAATAGATAATAAAATTATATATACATCTATCTATTTATATATGTGTGTGTCTACCAGTGCTACATTTTCAGTTGAACACTTACCTTTACATTAATAATAAGTGTTAAATGTTTAGAAAAAAATATCAATTCATATAAGATTTTCTTGCAAAATGTCACAACCCTCCCATTGTACATGCGAATAACATAAAACTGCCTCAATCTAAAATGATAAAAAATGTTGCTGTTCCTATGTATTTTAACATCCACAGAATACTCATACATGTCATTTATGTATGCAATACTTGTGGAATTCAGTATAGCCCATCTTCTTATTACAGCTCTTTATTTGTGTTTTCTCTAGTACTTTTACACTTTTCAAGCCAATTTACAAGATATAAGATACTCTGTAAAAGGGTATCAATAAAAATTGCACTGTAAAACAATATTCCGCCTACAGAGAATTTAATTCAAATAATAATACAGAGAAAGAATGAGGTAAATCGTGCATGGTTTATTTGAAATTCTGTAGCATACACAGACACAAAATTTCTTTCTTTACACACATAGAAAATTAAATGCTCCATAAAAAAAAGAAAGAAACAGATGGGAAATCCCTCTTATGCCAAGCAATGTGTATCTTGCCAAAAAAGTGCAAATATTTAAATATTTCCAAAATAATTCACCTTAAGTATCCATTGTGAAATTGATTACATATAAGTTAAAACCTTTAAATATAGAACTCTCGCCGATGTCGTCAATTAGTATCTGTCTTAAATTAAAGAAACTGTAACACACACATAAATGGTGATATTGTGCTGAAATGCTATAGACAATATGCACTTTCACATACAATGTCATATCCATTTCAAGGGAGAACCTAGGGGGAAATGTGAAGAAACTAATTTGATTGTCAAAGCATCTTTGTAGTGGAATTGCAGGGTCATGACTATTTGAACTTACTTGCTGCTTCCTACCGAGTCTTACAGATCTGAACATGTGCTTTCTAGCAAATGATGAGGTAGAAACAAAACAGTTATTGGAGAGTGAATACAACCATGCAGAGACAAGGACTGTTGTAGTCGATGGGTTTCAGTTATATCAAATGAAATCATATTTGGTGTGAGGATTTGTGTGTATGTGTGCATTATAACAAATTAAATAAGTAAATAACTTAAACTTTTAACCACTGGTGCAATATCATTACAGAGTAATATTTACAATAATAAATATAAAAGGGTAGTTCAAACTGAGAGAAACGTCACAGGATTTCAAGTTTTGCTTCCCATTCCTTTTGATTTGTTTTGTCTTTTTTAATGTTTTTATTTTCTTGATTTTTGAAATTGGATAAAGTCATAGGAGTTTTGGTCATAGACGCCAAACCAAAGACGCTATCCCAAGTTTTCCACTCACCAGCACAACTTTACAGGTGGCTATTACTGTATGTCCCAGTCCTTTATTAAGTCATCTGTATGCCAAGGTATGAAGACACAATATCAATGTATCTAAATTTCCTTATATTGAAAACAGTTAATTGGTCAATTCAATAGTCAGTATGTTGCTGAAAATTTCATTCTTTTCTGTTTCTGCCTCTGATTACAGAACCAGACTCGAACTACATTCTTTTTTAAGTCTAGCTTTTCTGCAATTGCTGCAATTTTTTCTGAAGAAGGTCTTGGCTGAACAGCAAAATAAGCTTCTAGTGATCTTTTTTCTGGGGCAGCGATGGAGGTACGTTTGCGTTTCTTGTCACCACCAGTAAAAATTTCAGGTTTTGTCATTTTTTCCCTCTGGGCTCTCTCTGCCTCCTCTAGCCAGGCTTCCAGGATGGGCTTTAAGGCCACCATGTTGTTATGAGATAACGTAAGAGACTCGAACCTGCAAATGGTGCTTTGACTGAGACAACCAACACCAGGGATCTTCAGATTGGCCAAGGCAGAACCAACAACAGCCTGAGTTACACCAAGTTTTATTCTCCTTTGTTTGAATCTCTCTGCAAATGATTCAAGTTCTCTTGGGTCTGTCTCATTTTCGGAACAGGAGATGGCTGTATGGGTTGTCAATGCATGGTTGTGAGAGATGTTCATAGACTGTGTATGGTGGGCCATGTGGTTAATGGCAGACATATGAGCGTGGGGATGGGAGGGTGTTGATCCAACATCTGGTCCCGGGACACCTCCTAAGGTAAGGGCAGGGTTTAGATGATCTAGAAGATCCCCATCTAAGCCCTGTGAAGGCTGATGGTGAGGATGATGATGTGAATGGTGAGTTGTTAAAACTGAAGGGTGATGCAGATGCACTGAAGAAGATGTTGGAGTGCAGGACACGCTGCTCATGGTGTGGTAAGTGGCATCTGGTTTAAACGGATGTGTTTTCTGAGATACAATATCCACAGCAGCCAAAGCTTCGGCTCCTCGGAGTAAAGTTTCATCAAAACCAGCAAAGATATTGCTTTGAAGCTGAAAACAAAAATGGAAAACATGTAAAGATCTTAGCAAAGTTCTTAGTACCTTAAAAAGTAATAAAGTCTGTCCAAAACACAATACCAATGTATGCTATAAGAATTTAGATGCATCAGTCTTTGAATATAACATGTTATCCTAAGACTATTCAATACCATTCAATCATTTCCAGCTAGATACAATTAACACTTTAACTGCTAGAACATTTCCTAAACCTAGGAATTAACACTGTGTAATTTAAAGAGGAAAACATTTCTGGTCTCTGAATTTCTCATATGATGAGAAATAAAAGTTGATGAAATGTTTTGCAGAGTAGATATTAAAAGCTTACCTGTGGTGCTTGCAGGCAGGCTCTGCGGATGGCTTCTGAGCTCGTGTGAAGGGGAGCATATTTCGGCTCATGCAGAATGGGATGCATGCTGAAAGGCTGCTGGCTGTTCAGGGACATCATCTTGAAGGGCAGTGTGAAAAGCCTTGTGGCTAGTGCATGAGCAGGTTGGAATTTGGTTCAGCTTTGCTCTTTTTAGTGTGTTGTTATTGTCTGACTCTTATCACAGTATCAGTGGCCTGGACCCCTCCTCCTCACTCTTGGATTGGAGGAGTTTTAAGAGCCATGGACTCCTCCCTTCTGAAAGATGAGCTGGAGGCAGTGAGATCACTCCGAGCATCATCAAGCCCTCACTCCTCCAGACTTCCCCTGAGTCCTGATGAACAGCAGGCAGTCAGGTGGCTAAGGATGTATCTTGATACCATTGTGTGCATGAACTGTTACATTGCACAGCATGCGGCTTATAGTAAGAGGATCTTCTGCTCTCTGCTTGTGAGACAATGAAAGAGAAGGCATCCAAGAGCGGAAATTACTAGCTACAAAAATTACAGCTGGCAAAGCGTTACTACAAGTCTCTATTCAAGGATACAAAGTAGCCAGCCCCTTGCTTGTGTGCATTTATCTATAGACTGCTCTTATGTACACACATCATTATTTGTATTATCACTAGTATTATTTTACTATTATTATAACTGCTATTATTTGTAAGCTCATTAACACTCATACTACATGTTGCATTGATCAGTTTTTGCTTTTTTATTATTGTTCATAGCTCTTATTTTCTATGTTGTAGATGATGTTTTTAAAAACTGTATTACTTTTATGTTTTACACTCTTTTTATTTAGTATGTACAAAAACATTCAAACTTTATTTCATTTAATATCTGCTACAATAAAGATAATTATTCAATTATTAATGTTACATATTTTGCATCATTCACAGAATTTCCATGATTACATCAATGACAGAAAGCACCTTCATTTATATGAACCTGGATTATATTATGTGTTTCTTATATTGTAAAATGTTTGTATATCTGTATATAAAATTTTTATTTATCTTTCTTTCTATTTGTCTTTTTATCTATCTATCTATCTATCTATCTATCTATCTATCCATGTATCCATCTTATCTATTAGTCTTTTTTATCTATCTATATCCATCTATCTATCTATCTATCTATCTATCTATCTATCTATCTATCTATCTATCTATCTATCTATCTATCTATATCCATCTATCTATCTATCTATCTATCTATCTATCTATCTATCTATCTATCTATCTATCTATCTATATCCATCTATCTATCTATCTATCTATCTATCTATCTATCTATCTATCTATCACTATCCCTATATCTATTTCTATATCTATTTGTCTATCAATTTATCTATTTGTCTATCTATCTATCTATCTATCTATCTATCTATCTATCTATCTATCTATCTATCTATCTATCTATCTATCTATCTATCTATCTATCCCTATATCTATTTCTATATCTATTTGTTTATCAATTAATCTATTTGTTTGTATATCTATCTATCTATCTATCTATCTATCTATCTATCTATCTATCTATCTATCTATCTATCTATCTATCTATCTATCATTCTATCTATCTATCTATCAATCTATCTATCTATCTATCTATCTATCTATCTATCTATCATCAATCTTTACCTATATTTATTTCTATATCTATCCATCAATCTATCTGCTTTACTATCTATCAAGTCATGTGTCTATATGCTACATCATAAAATATGTGTTTAATTTTTTTTTTAAATAATTAAATATGTTTTTGTTTGTCCAATCCATCATCAATATATTTACCCATTTAGGGCCACATGTTTGAAAACTGTTTAGGTCTAAAACTCACTCTTTTGCCCATAGTAACCTATGGGCAAAAAAGTGAGTTTTAGACCTAAACAAGGGGCCCTTAATATCTATTTTTTACCTATGGAAACATATGTGTAACCAAAATGATATAGTGTAAAATAAAGAACAATGCATTCTAAATAATGCTATTACCAGCAAAGTATGGTTCTTAATCCCATTTCTCACAGGGGCAGTCATAAGGCCTTTGGTTTTTAACCTTGTTTGGAAGTGATCATAATCATCGCTGGTCATTAAACATACACAATTTTCAAAGTAACCTAGCAGTGCATCTTACGGTCATTCCAATGATAACATTATATTAGTAACTTGTAATACAAATACTTCCATAATTATACCTCTCAACATTTTAATCCCAACTCAAAAGATAGTTTAAACTCAGCCCAAACTGCCTGGGAACAGTCTCAAAACCTTCCTAAATTTTTGGGTTACATTTGTAGAACACACATTTTGCAACACAATCCTATTAACATGCCTTGATATTTTAAAAATCAAACAAATAAAAGTAAATGCTTATTGGTAATTAATTATGCTTCCTTATAATACAATGTCAGAAAAGGAACCCTTAGGCTATGTCTACACAGCAATGTGAAAATGCTGTCCAAAATCCGACAGCATTTTAACATTGCTGGACAACGTGGGTTTTGGTGCAGATTTGTGCTTAAACCGCAGTCGTTTTTCAGAATTGCCGTTGGCCGCATACTTTCAATCCGATGGCAATCCTCCAGAAGATCCACAAGTTTGAACATCTGCCGGAAGCCAGGGGATTTTAAAAACAAACTGAAAAAATCTGTGCTGCGTAGACTACAGCTCAGATTTTTCATTGCGTTCTACACAGCACTGGGCATGGTCCAATTTTAAGTTGATTTTAAATACTGAATCCACCAAAAATCCATCGAAAATCCAGTGCTGTGTAGACATAGCCTTGTGTGGACAAATTACACTGAAATATGAAGATACTTGAATTAAAGACTTTTGCATGAAATTAGGTAGGAACCCCACTTTCATGTGACAGATTTTAGGCATTAGGCTAAAATACAGTGGTAGGTAATGCTAGCTGTTGCATTGTACCTAGAGCCAGGCTTGAAGAACTACTTGATGGAAATGTGTCCAAAACATCACTACCTCAAAAATATCATGACATCAGTGTTCATTATGGTAACCACTTGTTTGAGAACACCACCCCTTTATCAAGACCAGATAATCTTGCACAGAATTACCTTATCTCTCATCTTTATTGACTTCTTCTTTGAGAGGACCAACTCCATAGAAGACCAGTTTCACTCTATCAGTAGGACTTACTGCTTCGGACAATCTTTTTTAGTAGGGTCTCCTGACAATTAGAGTGTCCCACTGCTGAAACTCCCACTTATCAGCTGTAATTTGTGAAGGAATTCGGTAGCACATTCTTTAATTCCCTTGCAGTGCAACCATAAGGGTAATGAAGCATTAAACATTTCTTATTGAAGTCAATGGGCTGCCTGTGTGATGCATGGATGTGTTGGATCCAGAGCAAGAGACACATCCATTTATAGTCATGAATCTATAATGCTTTTTTAAACCTCTATACCTCTAAATATTTATTGAATCTTGATAGATTGATAGATAAATAAATGATTATAGATAGATAGATAGATAGATAGATAGATAGATAGATAGATAGATAGATAGATAGATAGATAGATAGATAAATAGATAGATAGATAGATAAATAAATAATTATAGATATATAAGATAGATAGAAAATAGATATAGATAATAGATAGAAAATAGATAGATAATAGATAGATAGATAGATAGATAGATAGATAGATAGATAGATAGAGACATTTGCTGAATAAATGCAAAAAAAGCAACACATTAAATATCTAGGATAAAGAGTGCAAGCAAAGTCAGACAACGGTCATAAGTCCAAGCCTGAGTGCTACATTTCCGATCTCTCAAGTGCCTTTTTCAAGCAAATAATGGTGGGTGAACACAGCATATATGGTTAATCTCATAAAGATTCAATTAATAATGATAAAAATTCATACAGAAATATATAATTTTTTATCACTATTTATTGAATTTTATGAGATTGGTTATATATACAATGTTCACCCACTTTTATTTAATTGGAAAAAATCCTTTTAAAACTAATGTTGCACCCTTTTCAGAGGAATACAAAAAAGGGGTGCAACTTTCCAAAAAAAAAAAAATTTTTATAATTAATTGAAAGGCTTTAGAGATAATTTTCATTTACATGATAATAAAATAGGCTATGATATTATATAAATAGATTGATAAATAGATCGCTAGATAGATGGGATATAAGATAATAGATAGTTTGATATATATATATATGTAGAAATAGCTAGAGATAGATAGATAAAGAAATAGATAGTTTTATATATAGCTAGATAGCGATAGATAATGATAGAGACAGATAAATAGATAAAGAAATAGTTTGACATATAGATAGCGATAGATAGATAAAGATAAATAGAGAGAGATAAATAGATAGAGATAGATAGATAGATAGATAGATGAATTGTTTGACGGTAATGACAGGGTTTATGTTTCTAAGACTGCTAGAAAGTTGCCATGCATGTGAGATGGTTGCCATTCATTTAGATCCTCTGTCTAGTGTTCTTCATCTCTCTGCTGTCCACACACTGTAACCTGACTCTTGTGGCTGAGATAATTTGGTAACAGCAGGAGAGGGTGTTAAAAAGCATGCTCCTGTACAGCTCCAGAAGTGTGTGCTGCAGACAAAAAGACACATTCCCTGTTGTCAGGCAGATTATGTTATCCCTATAAATTAAAATAAATCTTATGCATTGACACATTATACATAATATGCTACACATATATCTCAGTAGGTAAAGGAGAGGGAGGGATAATATATTCTCCCTACTAGCAACTGTATCCTTTTTGCAAATACCTGCTTGTGACTTTAAGTGGACATGTTGCATCTGAGAACTGCTCAGTGCTTCTTTCATTTATTCTACCATTGCACTTATAAATGTAAATGATATAAGCACTATAAATATGTTGACTTTTGGATGGCAGTGGATAGCAAAAGGAATAAGAGCCGGTAGCCACCAGTGGAAGTGCTGGTGCTGGCATAGCAGTAGTAAGGATATGTGTCGTAATGCCAATGTACTGCACCACCATGCAGAGTGGAAGGAGCCTTGGGAGAGGTCACAATGCTGAGGTTTGGTTGCTAGTTAAGACTTTATTCACACAACGAGTATTTCAAGTCGGAATCCGCACAAATACTTGTCTAAAAGTAAGCTATTGCTGTTGACATTAATAGAAAATATGCGTTGTAGTTAAGTGTATTTTTGGCGATCAGACTGTCCGGGTTAAAAACTAAGAATGAGTTCATTCTTTGGTCAGAAACACATGGAAATTGACTGGAGAAGCCATTCAGTATCTTGCCTGTATTCTGTTACCTTTGAGTTCCTCCATTAAAGAAGTGCCGTGGTGTACGGAAGACCCCTGAATCTCTAGACTTATTTCCCATTGGGTTGCACTACGTATTACCAACCCTTCAGGAGAGCAGCAACATGAGTGACATCTCAACGGTGTCCAGTGAATCCAGCATAGAGTTTGGGCCACTCCAAACCCGGGCACTCCAAAGTCAGCACAGTTTGAGTAACCTGAGCATTTGTTAACTCTAATTTGGAGCAGGTTGTAGTGGATCCTGTCTGGGACCTGAGAACACCAATGTCCTTGTGGGCTAGTGGAAAGCTACAGAGAGTTCTAGTTAACCTAGTCAAACAACCTAGGCAGTTAGGCCTGAGATGTGTCTAGGAGGGTAGAGTCTGAGTTGTTGCCAGGTTGGGCAGTCCTGAGAGCAGTGGGCTGGGCTCAGGAGAAAGTGGGAGGGCTAATAAGTAGAATTTCTTCATAGAGTCCATAGAAACAAGACTGTACTGCTCTGATGGTGGTAAAATCGATCCAGAGGCAGGCTTAGTGATGCTTAGTGGCCTCAGTAGAAGGGTATAACCTACTGGGGAGATCTTTGTTGGAAACGACACTGAGGCCAGAGCCCTTAACCATATGGCCTGAAAGAGAGTACCACACGAAGGATGGCAGGAAGTGTGAGACAAGTGTGGATCTGTGTGAAATAGCATAGGCCAGGGGATGGCTCATGTGAAGAGAACAATGACCCCCAAACAAATCCTGAATTATATACCATTATTAAAATCCTATTAACTTTGTATTTTTCAGAAAAATTGAAGCTTTGAGCTACCTAGTGTGAACAGAACCATTAAGCTTTTGTGCCGCTATATGAAAAGTATTTAAAGAATGAAAAGTTGTAAGTAAATTTCATCTGTTAAAATTACATTGATCTGCAGGTGTTTCCCTCTAAAGGTTACTCATGACAAAGAGTTAAATCCCATATTAGAAGAAGTACCTCTTCCCACCTCTTGGAGCTAACAATAAGACACACAAGTAAACCTTCTCAGTAAGTCTAATAAGATTTGCTATGCATCTATTAAACTCCTTGTATAGTGATTGCTCCCATGGAGTAACTGTATGGAGTAAACATGGCGTCAGTAATGTGACTTCCTGGCAGTCAGCAGCAAGGTCACATGACATCTGTGAGGTAACTGGATAATAATAATGGTGGAATAATAATTATTAGTATTGTTATTTGAGCAGCTTCTTCACTGTGGGTAGTGACTTGTATACCTGCTGTCTCTTTAGGGCATGTCATGTTGTTGTTAATACATTTAATTGCACGGCCATGTCTACACAGCACAGGTGTTTCATCTGATTTATGGCAGCTTCCGTATTTAGAATTCCCCGAAAATCTGACTGAACTCAGTGCTGTTTAACGTTCCACAGGAAAGTTAGGTATTACACAATTACCATTAAAAGTAATGGACTGCCTATGTTATATAGGACAGTTCCTCCAGAGTGAGAGAGGCTCTTTGCTATCACTCTTCATCCTTCCAAGAGATGAGGATCCTAAACAGGACCCTTTTCTATAAACTCAAAATGTAATAATAGAGTACATGAGTTTTTTAAACTGAAGAAACCCTTTCAGAAAGTGGTGGCTTCATATCTTACACCACTGAGCAGATTAAGCTGGAGAGCAATGGCCTGATCCAGCAGGAATGTGGTCGAAGAAGGGAAGGGACCAAGAATCTTGGCTTTAATACAGGGGCCACATCAGTTTGCTGAGACACAGTGCTGCAACCTGGCTACGGTAGGTAACACTACAGTATGAAGACTTAAGACCGGGGCCGGACATGGGGGCGCAGCCCTAAGGGGAGGGCCCACATGACCCGGCGCGCCGGCCGTTGCGTCAGGTCAAAGGGGACGGAGTCGCGCGCGCGGCGTGCGGGGCGGAGCCGGAAAATATATCCGGACCCCGGGCCGCACGGGAACAGTTGCGCGGTCAGCGGTGAACACGCAGTCAGTGCTTGCTGACGCGCGCTGTTCCTGTCACGTACGGGCTGATAATGGCAGGCATTGGCGGCATCGAGGAGCCTCTGGCGCAGCTCAGGAGTGTAGCGGACGAGCGAGGCCCCGCTTGGCTGGAGTGGCAAGTGCGGGGCGCGTTGGGGGGTGATGCGGCCGTTGAGGCCTCTATCCCTCAGGTGGAGGGTACCGGTGGCGCATGCTAGGCGCAGGACCCACCCTCCTGAGCGGTTGAGCCCTGAGGTGACCCCCAGGGCCCGTGTTCGCCGGCGGAGCCCCTCCGGGGACCCTCCGGGCCGGGCGGCGCGATCATCTGGGCGGTCGCACGCGGTCCGGCCCGGGAGGAATCCACCTCGGCGAGCGGGCCCAGCGGAGCGCAGTAGGCGCCAGCCCAGTCCTGGGGTGGCGCCGGCTGTTGCTCCAGTCTTCATGGTTCCGGTGGCGGCGGGTTCCCCTGGCGATGTTCCGGTCGGGGGATCCACCAGGGAGCGACAGCGTGAGGCAGAGCCGGAGGATTTCATGCCGGGGACCAGCGGTCGTTTGAGGGACGAATCGTGGACGGCCGGTCCTGGAGGACTGGTGCCGGAGGAGCGCATAGTGGGCCCAGGAGGGGGTCCACCGTCGAGGGATTCGGTGACTCGTCGGCGTTCGGCGGTCCATGTCGTGCAGGATCGACCACGTATAGACTGGGAGAGGATGAGTGATGACGGCGGCTCTCGAGGACATGAAGAGAGGCTTCTGGGATCGGGCAGCCTGGTGAGTCTTTGTCTGTCTTGTCTCCGCCGGGGCGGGCGTCGCAAGCGCTGGCGTCGGATTTAGCTCCGTCGGGAGAAGGGGGTCCTGCGTGGCAGGAGCTGGCTAGTAGTCTGATGGAATTTTTAGCGCGGTTTCCAGGTTCAGGTGGCGCGGGGGGACAAGCGTCCCCATTGTCGGCTTGGGGGGTAGCGCCGGGAAGTTTTCTACCTTCTCCGATGGGATTGGGGGATTTGGGTAGAGGAGTCGGGGCGCGAAGTGGGGCGGGGGTTACCGTATCAGTTCAAACGGAACAGGATACGGTGGATAGTGTACGTTTAGATGATAGGGCCAGGGGTGAGGTGTACGTCTGTTTTGAGGGTCCATTGGGGGCTCATCTAAAAAAGGAGGTAAAGGAGAAAATCTGGCAGGACGAGTACGTCGAAATTTTTTCCCTTTTGCCTCTGGAGAAATTTAACCTAGCGAAGGGGAAAAGAGATGAGAGTAAGAAAGAGGAGGAGGAAAAGCAGAGGTGGCGGCTGATACCGCAGACCTTTCAAAATTGGATGCAGGCCTTTTCGATATTGGCCAGTGTAATTGGCGAAAAACATCCGGAACATTGTTCCGGGCTGTTTTGTTATTTAGATTCAATTGGGGAAGCGCAACGGGTTTATGGGGGCCAGGCTTGGCTCCGTTATGACGAACAATTTCGTCAGAGGAACGCGGTTAGGCCGTCCATCCGATGGGACCAAAAGGACATCGGGTTGTGGCTGAGGGTTTATGGCCCCGACACGATATGGCACAGCCCTTTCAGGGAGGACTGGTGGCTCTGGGCAGCAGGGGGGCACTGGGTCGTTTGGGACTAGCTCCCAAGGGGGATTTAAGGTCGGGGTCTGCTGGCAGTTCAACGAGAACCAATGTAGGTTCGGGACAGGTTGCCGTTTTAAGCACATCTGTGCAGTCTGCAGCGCCGATTCCCATGGCGCGTCTCGTTGCTTGAGCAAGGGAAAAGGAAAAGGGGCAGGTTTTCAACAGGGGGGTGACGCCAGTGAGTCTGGCCGCGATGGAACCGTACCTAAATAGATACCCGAATCGGGGGGCAGCGGAGTTATTAAGGGGAGGCTTTGGCGAGGGTTTTCGGATCCCATCGCCCGCCCATGAGGTCCCCTTTTCAACAAAAAATTTGCGGTCGGCTCTTTTACACCCGGGGGTGGTAGCGGACAAGTTGGCGAAGGATGTTGCAATGGGACGGATGGCGGGCCCATTTGCTTCTTTACCAGCAACAGATTTGGTGGTGTCCCCTCTCGGGGTGGTTCCAAAGAAGGAGCCAAACAAATTTAGGTTAATTCATCACCTATCCTTCCCATTAGGGTTATCGGTCAATGATGGCATTGACCCGGAACTATGTTCCGTGGTTTATATATCATTCGATGCGGCGCTACGGTGGCTCAGGGTATACGGACGGGGGCTCTCATGGCAAAAATGGATATTGAATCCGCATTTCGCTTGTTGCCGGTGCATCCCGAAAGTGCCCGGCTGTTGGGTTGTTATTGGGATGGGTCGTTTTTTGTCGATCGGTGTTTGCCTATGGGTTGTTCGATCTCATGTTATTATTTCGAAGCATTCAGTTACTTTCTGGAATGGGTGGTTCGGGATGTGTCGGGGATATCATCCGTCATCCATTATTTGGAGGATTTTTTGTGCATTGGCCCAGCGGACTCAGTGGTATGCGGGTCGCGGGTGGCATCAATTCGATGGGTAGCAGGGCCGTTTGGGGTTCCGTTAGCCCCTGAAAAAAACTGAGGGCCCTACCACCACAATTAATTTCTTGGGGATTCAGATTGATTCGGTTTTAATGGAATGTCGCCATCCGGAGGACAAGTTAGAGGATATGAGAAGGGAGATTGCCAGGGTGTTGTCATGCAAGAAGGTTACGCTGCGGGAATTGCAGTCCCTGTTGGGAAAGCTTAACTTTGCTTGTAGGATAATGCCAATGGGCAGAGTTTTTTCGCGACGCATGGGACAAGCGACAGCGGGGGTTCAGGCCCGCATCATTTCATTAGGTTGTCGGCAGGTATAAAGGAAGACTTGAGGGTATGGAGTTCATTTTTAGAGGATTATAATGGAAGGTCGATCATTTTGGATAAGGCGGTTAACAACGCGGACATCGAGGTGTTTACAGATGCCGCAGGAAGCATGGGATTTGGAGCATATTGTCAAGGGGAATGGTGGGATGGGATGGGTGGAATCGGGGTTGGTTAAAAACTTAGCGTTATTAGAGTTGTTCCCGATAGTTCTAGGGGTTGAGATTTGGGGTCAACTTTTCGTGAACAAGAAAATTCGCTTCAATTGTGATAATTTGGGGGTAGTACAGGCCATTAAATCTCTATCGGCCTCTTCCCCCCCGGTGCTTTGCCTACTGCGACGGCTGGTTTTAAGGTGCCTGGGCTTGAATATGTGGGTGGTGGCTGTGCATGTACCGGGGGTACAGAATGATTTAGCTGACGCTCTATCTCGCTTACAGCTGGATCGTTTTCGGGAGCTGGCACCGGAGGCAGCGGCGGAGGGGTTGGCGTGCCCAGAGGAGCTATGGACCTTGGTTTCAGTTCCGCGACCCAACTGGTCAGGTCATCGTTAGCTAAGGGAACCTGGGAATCGTACGCAGCGTCATGGAGGTTGTGGGAGCAGTGGTTGGCGGGGGTAGGGCCGTTGTCCTCGGACGGAGAGAGAGCGGCTGCTCTCTTCAGCTTTATTGGGCATGCGGCTAATTGCGGTTGGTCGGTCTCGAAGGTGACACGGTTCGTTTCAGGTTTGGCTTTCAACTTTAAGACCCGGGGCATGTTGGACGTAACCAAGACTTTTGGTGTGGTACAAGCGTTGAAGGGTTATAGGCGAGGCGCGACGGTGGGGGACAGGCGCAGCCCGGTAGTATTCCAGTTTCTGGAGCGGCTAGGGGATAAGTTGAAGGAGGTATGCGATTCGGAATTCGAGGTTGTTTTATTTCGTCTTGCATTTTCGTTGGCCTTTTTTGGGGCGTTACGAATTGGGGAATTGGTTAGTCCGAGTAGGACGGTGGCAGGGGGATTAAGGCGCCAAGATCTGCAGCTCCGGGAGGATTGTCTCGTAATTCAGATACGGAAGTCGAAGACGGATCAGCTTGGAAAGGGGAAAACCTTGCGAGTGGGAAGGGTCGGAGGTTCTCCTATGTGCCCAGTTTGGTGTTTTACGGGGTACCAACGACATTACAGGGATGAACGGGGGCCCTTGTTGACCCATGCAGATGGGAAATTTCTGTCCCGATTTCAATTCTCAGCAGTTTTTCGTCACTGTCTGGAGGAATTGGGATTGGATCCGACTCATTTCGCGCCTATTTCCTTCAGGATCGGTGCTGCCATGGAAGCGGCAGGGTGGGGGTTAGATGCGGAAGCAGTAAAGAGAATAGACAGATGGGAGTCCGATCGATATAAGTTATATATCCGCCCGCACTTGATTCAGGGCTCTTTGTAAGAGAAAAATGGTGACACTGGCGGTGTAACATGTGTCGGTGTTTTTCTGTTGTTGTGTTTTTCTCTTTCAGGGTGTCGACTAATTTGGATCTTCGGCCACTCGTTTGTGCACTGGGGAGCGGAGCGGGCAGTGCTGCGAGCGAGCGGTCGGCAACTGGGTATCCCGGAAGAGGTGGCGATAGTTTGATGGATTGGGAAACGAGGACTTAGATGGAGTCAGGTCCTACCGGAGTTTCAACTATTCGTTTCCTGGGACCGGGCCCCGGATATGGTTGTTTTCCATGTTGGGGGTAACGATTTGGGTTTGCGCCCCATTAGGGAGTTGATTAGGGACATGCGTTACGACTTCCTCAGGCTGTGGTCCCTATACCCGGGGATGGTGACATTGTGGTCGGACATTGTGCCGCGGCTAGCGTGGAGGCATGCGGATTCGGCGGAGGGGATTAATAGGGCACGAATTAAGGTGAACAGAGTGGTGGCGTCCTTTGTTGCTAGAAATGGGGGTTTTGTGGTTCGTCATAGGGAGTTGGAACCGGGTGTGGGGGAGTTTTGGCGGAGAGACGGTGTGCACCTGAACGCGTCGGGTTGGAATCTGTGGTCTTGGGACATACGTGAAGGCTTGGAGCGGGCCTTGGGCTGTGGGGGGCGTCACGCTCATGAGGAATACATGATCGCTAGCTGTGGCGGGTTTGGGGTCCTTGGAGTCGGTGAAAAGTTGTGGGGGAGTCAGGTCAGCTGGCTCCCAGTGTTCTGGTGGTCAGGGCTGGCGAAGGTTCGGGCTCCACAGGGCAGCGTCCTTGGGAGCAGGTTACTGTACGGTTAGCCGCCTGAGGTGGCTTTTGGGTGCCCTGAAGCCGGGGGTGACGGCTGGGGGTAAAAAGAAGGATGTCGCCAGGCTCTGATCCTATGGTTTATCATGGCTCCAAGGACCTCAGCCCCAAGTTGGTTCTTGGTTTGGGCAAATGGGTATTTGGCTATACTCATTTGCAATATGTTTGTTATGTTTGTATGTTAAATAAACGGCTGCTGTGGCCATTTTATCCAACCCAGGTCTTGGTGTCTTCCTTGGGGAAGGGATATGGGGAGGGGGTGAGAGATTGGTCATGGGCAGCAAAAGGGTAGGCATTGCCTAGGGTCAAGACCGGGGCCGGACATGGGGGCGCAGCCCTAAGGGGAGGCCCCACATGACCCGGCGCGCCGGCCGTTGCGTCAGGTCAAAGGGGGCGGAGTCGCGCGCGGCGTGCGGGGCGGAGCCGGAATATATATCCGGACCCCGGGCCGCGCGGGAACAGTTGCGCGGTCAGCGGTGAACAAGCAGTCCCACCCTCCCTCCCTATTTTGGTAGGATTTGAGATTATTAATAGGAGGTTTGATCAAGTGGGACGGGCTATGGATCAGTGGTGGTGACAGATGTCGCAGTAGCAGGCGGGTTGGGGTCCTTGGAGTCGGTGAAAAGTTGTGGGGGAGTCAGGCTCAGCTTGGCTCCCAGTGTTCGGGTGGTCAGGGCTGGCGAAGGTTCGGGCTCCACAGGGCAGCGTCCTTGGGAGCAGGTTACTGTACGGTTAGCCGCCTGAGGTGGCTTTTGGGTGCCCTGAAGCCGGGGGTGACGGCTGGGGGTAAAAAGAAGGATGTCGCCAGGCTCTGATCCTATGGTTTATCATGGCTCCAAGGACCTCAGCCCCAAGTTGGTTCTTGGTTTGGGCAAATGGGTATTTGGCTATACTCATTTGCAATATGTTTGTTATGTTTGTATGTTAAATAAACGGCTGCTGTGGCCATTTTATCCAACCCAGGTCTTGGTGTCTTCCTTGGGGAAGGGATATGGGGAGGGGGTGAGAGATTGGTCATGGGCAGCAAAAGGGTAGGCATTGCCTAGTGTCATGTGTCTCTATGGTTGATGACTACAACTACTATATTCTAATCCTACAGTTATACTCCCTTTTATCTGCCCCCTTTTTCTTCCTAATTAACACATGGGCCACATGTATGAAAACTGTCAAGGTCTAAAATTCACTTTGTTGCTCATAGCAACCAATCAGAGCGCTTCTTTCATTTCATATAGTGCTCTGGAAGAATGAAAGGCACGCTCTGATTGGTTGTTATGGGCAACAAAGTGAATTTTAGACCTAGACAGTTTTCATACATGTGGCCCTATCTGTGGTAGCAAGACCATAATTTTGAGGAGTATGGGTTGCAATTTTAATTGTAATACCTAAAGGGATGTTCCTAACTTGGAAAGCAGGATTTTGCAGCTTTCTACTGCGACCATAGAGAAGAGAGCCATGGCTCTCTGCATTTATTTTCATGGGAGTTCAGAATACAGTTGAATACACTTACTCTGTGTGGCCTCAACAGCTGTGAAATCCTGTTTCTCCAGATAGAAATACCTAATAATACATACTGCATTATGTTGATGTGTGTGTGTTTAAGTAATAAAAGTGTAGTCTCATTTCATAGCAGTAATTGGGTCCAAGTTAATTACAGATGTAACTGAAATAAACGTGATAGGTAATGCAGTATGAAATCACAACACACAACAATATCTAATCTTTTTCAGTGCTTTTCAATGGTGTTTGTTGTAATCCAAGATATCACAGTCAAGTTGAACTTTCTATATTTGTAGTAATAAAGCCCTGCTACAGCTGATATCAAGGGTTTTAAAGTTATTGTCCAGCCTTACAAAATTGATGGCCTATCCTTAGGAATAGATCAGTAAGGGTCTGACTCCTACAACCTGAGACGATCAATATTTCGAAGGAAGAATGGAGTTCATGTGAGCCCCCCAGCTTCTTCAATCTGTACAAGTGCTTGCACTTATAAAGACCATACTTTTAGAAGCAGGTAGTGCAGCCCTGTCCTATTCCTGTATGAGCACTGAGGAGGCTTAGAAGGTTCCTTTCGAGAGTGCAGGAGTCCTCCAATGTTGGTCAACTTATTCTTAAAAACGAGCCAAATATTTGTCTGGCAGTTGTAGTCAGCATTTCCAAGACATAGTTACGTAGTTTATAAAGCTGGAAAAAGTCAGACTTCCATCCAATTCACCCTATTGTTTTATAGTGTTGATCCAGAAGAAGGAAGAAAACCGGATGAGTTAGAAGCCCATTGCCCTCATTTTAGAGAAAAAATGTCTTTCCAACTCCAATCTGGCAATCAAAATAAAGATCTGTATCAATGACCCTTCTCCAGAATCCTAGTCGCTATAATCATGTTAAACCTTGTCTGTCACTTCTCTGCTCAGGCCTTCAATCTGTTCAGATCCCTTTGTAATAGAACACTATCTATTATTGTTTTAATTATTTTTACACAGTTTAGTATCATCTACAAAGATTGATTCTTCTGTGAAATCCTTCTATAAGGTCATCAAGGAATGTGTTGAAGAGAATAGGGCCCAGTACTGACCCATGTGGTACCCCACTAGTAGCAAGGATCCAGTCCGAGTATGTACTATTAATCACCACCCTTTGCTTTCTATCACTGAGACAGTTATTTACCCACTTGCAAGCATTTTCCCCCAATCCAAGCATTCTTATTTTACTTACAAACCTTTTATGTGGCACCGTATCAAATGCTTTAGAAAAATCTAGATATATGACATCCAATGTCTCACCACATTCCAGTCTAGAACTAAGAAGCTGATGAGATTAGTTTGACTGGACCGATCCTTCATAAACCCATGCTGGAATGGAGTTCTATATTTATTTTCAGTTAGATACTCTAGTATAGCATCTCTTAGAAAACTTTTAAATATTGTACCTACAACACATTAAATTTACTGGCCTATAGTTTCCAGGATCACTATTTGACCCCTGTTTGAATATTATATTTACTATTTTGCCATAGGCAAACTTAAACTCTATCAGTTCTCTATCTATAAAACACTAAAACATAACTTTTATTATGTATAACTCTTAACCTCTATACACACTATTTAAAAACCTGATTTCTAACCTCACCATTTAACCCTTTCTACTTCTGAAGGAAGGAATAGCTCCTTTTCCACTATCAAGTCTGGCGGAACACCACCTACCAACAGGAAAGCCTTATATATACAGCAAATTATTAACTCCAGTGAGGGATCCCAAGCCTCCTACTTGGACAATCGTCCCTAATCTAATGGACACAGGACAAATAAGGCTCCCTTTTGCCACCCTCTGCAGCGGGTGATACTTTGTAGACAGAGGTGAGAAATCACAATTTAAAACATCATGCCTGACCTCCCCAACATGTTTCACCAGCTAACCTGGCTTCATCAGGGGTTAGAGGTCCGGTCCCATGTGGTCAAAGCTCATTTCCTTTTATATCATGTTAGGTACACACCCTATTCAGCTGCTCACCAATTAGCCATCAAAGAGTCCACAAAACCCACTCCTCCTTCCACTCTCCTGCACACACACTAATAATATGTGCTGCTAAAACTGCCACCATACTCCCATAACTAACAATCCTCAAACAAGTTCACCATCTCCATGGCGGGCTTACGCCCCATCTTACGTACTGCCTGCGCCCGCGTACTGTATCAATAGACATTTCAGCCCTGACTGTGATGGACTTCCGTCCCATCTCTCTCATATTATTGCCTCTGCGTGGCTCACCTAGAACGGACTAAGCAGAATAGGTGTTACATTCCACAGCACACTACCAGCTTTATCAACTCCCATAAACCCCTTCTCTTCCTTGTGTAATATGCATATTCATTGGGAATATAAACTCCATTGTACTGCACACTATTGTCATATAAACTACATTGTACTGTACACTATTGTCATAGTCTCTTCCCATAAAGCACTTCTCCTTTATATCTAATATACATATTCATTTTAATAAAGCTGCAGGCCCTAAGGTTAGGCCGCCCTCTCTCCCGCAGTTTTACCTCCCACCTACCCCAAATAAATGCTGAAAATGAAAATGAAAAATGTTCAGCATTTATTTAATCTTGCTCATTCCCTATATAATAATTTTTGAAGAAACATGATATATGTGATTAAGTAAGGTCAGTGGACATAGCACGGTTGAATATATGACTATAGAAGCATAAGAGTTCACATATGTTTTTTTTTTTTCTCCCCCCCATCTCCCTCCTGCCCTCCCGTCCTCCCTCTGCCCCCACGTTGTCCCTCGTTTTCCCTGTGTTTTGCAATGATGACAGGTGTTGATTACGTGAGGCCACGGTTTTTATTTGGCAAATTGGGATGTGTGTATATTGTTTCTGTGAATGAGGGGGTTGTTTGGCAGCTGAATCATGTGATATATGCACTCGCGTTGTTGTGGCGAGACGCAGCTCGAGAGTGGATTACCATCTATTCATGTATACATTTATTTATATATAGATTTGTTGTTTCTGCTCGCTGCGTAGGTTTTGTGCTGGCCTTGAATACAATGTATGCAGTGCAGATGTATGCACTAACAATTTTTGCATGATCCCATCGTGACGTAATGAATTAGGTGGCTAGCCATGACCTGTAAGAAAGAATCTTTAATGGGGAAGGTGGGAGGTGAAACTGCGGGAGGGCAGCCTAACCATAGGGCCTGCAGCTTTATTAAAATGAATATGTATATTAGATATAAAGGAGAAGTGCTTTATGGGAAGAGACCATGACAATAGTGTACAGTACAATGGAGTTTATATTCCCAATGAATATGCATATTAGACATGGAAGAGAAGGGGTTTATGGGAGTTGATAAAGCTGGTAGTGTGCTGTGGAATGTAACACCTATTCTGCTTAGTCCGTTCTAGGTGAGCCACGCAGAGGCAATAATATGAGAGAGATGGGACGGAAGTCTATCACAGTCAGGGCTGAAATGTCTATTGATACAGTACGCGGGCACGGGCAGTACGGTAAGATGGGGCGTAAGCCCGCCATGGAGATGGTGAACTTGTCTGAGGATTGTTAGTTATGGGAGTATGGTGGCAGCTTTAGCAGCACATATTATTAGTGTGTGTGCAGGAGAGTGGAAGGGGGGTGGGTTTTGTGGACTCTCTGATGGCTAATTGGTGAGCACCTGAATAGGGTGTGTACCTAACATGATATAAAAGGAAATGAGCTCTGACCACATGGGACTGGACCTCTAACCCCTGATGAAGCCAGGTTAGCTGGTGAAACATGTTGGGGAGGTCAGGCATCACGTTTTAAATTGTGATTTCTCACCTCTGTCTACAGAATATGACCCGCTGCAGAGGGTGTCAAAAGGGGGTCTTATTTGTCCTGTGTCCATTAGATTACGGACGATTGCCCAAGTAGGAGGCTTGGGATCCCTCACTGGAGTTAATAATTTGCTGTACATATAAGGCTTTCCTGTTGGTAGGTGAGGTTCCACCGGACTTGATAATGGAAAAGGAGCTATTCCTTACTTCAGAAGTAGAAAGGGTTAAATGGTGAGGTTAGAAATCAGGTTTTTAAATAGTGTGTATAGATGTTAAGAATTATACATAATAAAAGTTACGTTTTAGTGTTTTATAGATAGAGAACTGATAGAGTTTAAGTTTGCCTACGGCAAAATAGTAAATATAGTGATCAGAAGTCACTCTCTGTTCTCTTGTGAGATTCACTTTTTTGGAGACTATTTGACTGTTTGAATATTGGCACCACATTTGCTATGTGCATCCCTCTACCCATCAACAGAAAGGTTATTTTCCTCGGTAAATATGGTGAAAAAATAGTTTAACAGGTTTGCTTTCTTCTCATCGTCCTCTACAATACCTCCCTCACTACTTTTCAAAGGAACAACATTTTCAGTTTTAATCTTTTTACTATTTATATAGTTAAAAAATATTTTGAGGTTTTTTTTAACTCTCTTTAAAAATCTGCCTTTCTGTCTCCATACTTTTTTTTTCCTTATAGCTTTTTAGTGCTTTCTCACTTCCCTCCTGTTTAAGTAGCTTAAACACCTTATTTTTTACCTGCTTCATTTTAGAAATATTTAAGTAAATATTTAGCAAAATTTAAGTAAAAAAATCCTCAAAAATGTATTTATCTCTGAGAATTAACTATTTGCAGACTGTGTTATACAGAGGTTGTACAAGAAATGTTGCCACTGCTGTCCATAGTTTAAGTCTGGTATACTAGCTCTGCCCCATGCGCTTGAATGTAAATGAGTTGCAGTAACAACTCAGCCCAGATACAGATATTTTAGAGGAAAAAAGTGTGTATGTATTAACTTGGCCTTAATTTGATGCCTATAAAACACATGGTCACCAATAATTGCACGGGAAGGCACCTGGTGCAATATACATTGAGGAATAGAGCACCTTTTGATATAGTGACACTGGGGGTTAGAGTCTGACTAATCTTTTCTGGTCATTGTCAATAAATAATAAACTTTTAAAAAATATACTTTGTACTTCAAAGGTATTCATGTGGCCACCATGGGGCTAGAAATCCACCTCGTATTCCTGATGCTCTGGTCTGCACAATAGCTCAATAAGATGACAGGGAACAATGATTCAGTTATTGCTTATTTGATGTTGGGTAAAACAAGGAGCATGGGTATTAAATCATTTACTAAAGACGATATTTCTGACAGGATTCAGTGTAACCGTGAAGTCTAGAACCTAATCTTAACAAGGGAGTATTCTAGCTTGTACTGGAATTCTTAACATCATAAAATTGTAATGCTTTGTGGGCACATACTACTTACAGGTGCAATACAGCTACATTAAAACAAACGTGTATTAAAAGGGATCACAAATAAGCACACAAAGACTTCTTCTGAGTTTTTTTTTTGTATCGGTAAAAAATGAAACCTTTATCTATCTATCTATCTATCTATCTATCTATCTATATATATATATCTATCACTCATATCTATCTATCTATCTATCTATCTATCTATCTATCTATCTATCTATCTATCTATCTATCTATCTATCAATTTTTTCTTTCTACCTCTATCTATTCAGGGACACATCCATAGGGGATGCAGAGATTGCAGTTGCACCTCTACTCTGCTAGAGTGTATATTCTCTGTACTATCTCATTACTGTGCATTATCCCTGTACTGTGACATCACTATGGCCATTACATGTGTGGGATCTTTGCAAACAATTATACTTTCTATAGACATTATACTGTTTATTATCACTGCAACAAATGATTGTAAGCCAGCATGGAACACCACACTCTGTTACAGAGGTAATCTCGGTGATTGCAAGGTTTGAACATGGTACTATAGAAACTGCTCAGGTGCAGCCCTAAAGGTCATGGCTGAGGATAATTCAGTTGATATGGATCTACTGGTGTATAGGAACTTGCAGAGTTGTCTTGTCGCAGCTTTCAAGAGTAACCAGGTGTTCTCAGCCATAATGACTGGTGACAAAGCAGTGAATGAGAAGCCAGACTGGAACAGTGGTAAATGTATTGCAGAAGGTGTGTGTCCTGTGGTTGATAGCCATATGGGGAAATGCGCCATCATTTCCTATGAAACTAATATGGTTGTTAGTGGCAACCAAGGGTCTTCTGCTCCTACTGGTCTAGGAGAGAAAAGGTGAAAAGTCCTACGGAATTTATCAAAGGGGGAGGAGGGGTATGTGGCAGATCGCTGCCACTGAGTGTTACACAGCAGGAGACCTGAAAGATATGGGCTACTGACAGAGGCGTACCTTCAAGCACTTGGGCCCTTGTGCAAAAAGTGAAATAGGGCCCCCCAGCTCCCATGCACCATCTGCAATACTGGTGTTTTCTTATGTGGCAGAAGAGCTTTTGGCCCCTTCAGGCTGCAGGGCCCGGTAGCGACTGCTACTGCTGCACCCCCTGTAGCTACGCCCCTGGTTACTGAGATGCTGGCCTTCAGTGAGGTAGGCCAGCAGTTTGACAACAGCAACCATGGGTTACTGACACAGGATAGCCGCTCAGCAGCTAATCAAAGCCAGGTTCCAGGACAGGTCCTACAGGCTGTTAAAAGCCTGTTCATTCAGTATGGTTTGTTGCCAAGGGTGTTGGAGCAACAAGCAGGGCAGAGGAGAAGGCTCTGATTTCCCCAGGCTGAAAGAAAGCAGGTGGCTGGCCTTAGGAAGCAAGAACCAGTTGTGGCTGGTGAAAATACCATATTTGTGGGGCTGGGTAGTAGACCCAGACCACTGATAGAGTGGGATTCTTTGTATGTTGAGTGCGGCTCGATGGCTTAAGGTTTATGTTACGTTTATTGCACATTTATTGCACATTTATTGTGTTGAGACTGGAAAATAAAGCTGACTTAGCTCAGTTTGGGAAAAAAGCCTGGTGTCAGAGTCATGTGTGTCTCAGGTGACATATCTGTCTTACGAAAAGACTTCGATCACAGTGACCCTCGAGACTGTCCAAGATGGCGGCTGGACAAGACTGGGTGCACACACTGTATAACTGGCACCCTATACAAGCCTTGTCTATGTGCAACTGCAATACTAGCAATCACTCCCCTCATGGATAGTATGCTTGTGAGTAGTTGTTTATCAGTGTTTTTGCACCTGAGCAATCTCCCCAACCATTTTTCCAGAACAGTAAATTAAATGAAATCTGATCTTTGATTGATTGTTATCTGTAGCAAAGACAGTCCTATGTTTAGTCAGTTCTCTTATATGTGGCCATTTGTCTTCACTATCCGTGCACTATGACATCACTATGATTATGTTGTCTTTGTTCTGTGACCTCACTTTGCACTCTATTCCTATATTGTGACATCATTGTGTTTATTATTCATGAACCATGACATCACTGTCATCTCTGTCACATTACCCCTGACCTCACTGTGCACATCATTCTCGCAGTGTGACATGACTGTGTGCAATTAAATTACCCACTCCTAGAAGGTCAGCATTTTTATTTATCATTGTACTGTAACATTATGTTCTTTATATTTGTTTTTTTAATGCCATGTTTATTATTTCCATGCTTTGACATCACAGTGTCACTTTGCTTTACTTTTTGACATCACAATGTTAATTATCTCTGTTCTGTGACATCATTGTGCACCATTCTACCAAACTGTGACATCAGAATTAACAAAAATCCTATCTTATGACTTCAAACTGATAATTATCTTTAAAGGGAACGTGCCATCAAAAATGACCTATTGTTTAATTAGGAGTCCCCTACGGACTGGCACCGGCCATGGCGCATGCTCTGTCGGTCTGCGGCCCCGGGCTACACATGATGCTGACCGCTAGAGATGGGCGAATTTATCAAAAATTCGATTCGCCGGCTTCGCCAAATTTTCCGACAAAATTAGTTTCGGTCCTAATTACTTCGGGAGGAATCGCGTTAAAAAACATCTATTTCCAGGCTGCACAGAGCCTGTAGGGTGCTGTAGAACGTTGTGCCATGCTTAAATATGCAGAGGGAGCTTGGTTTGGTCTTCATACAATGTTGTGTTTTAGTATGACACGCAGATGACTGCCGCCGCTCTTAGAATCGCTTCACTATAAGATTCCCTGGGCACTTATGGGGGCAAAACTGACCAAAAAAACTGAAGCTGGAATTCATCCTGATAAAGTCATGGCAGCGCCAGCTGGAAAAAACAAGCTGAGGGCTCAGGTGGCAACATCAGTGACAGAGTGTGGAGGTGACGGCAGCAGCCACAGCAGCATGAGGTCAGACAATGGCACAATGACATTCTGAAGGTGGCAAAAACAGGAGTAGGCCCCAGAGCGGCACAATGACACAGTGTGGAGTTGACGGCATCAACAGCAGCAGCAGCATGAGGTCAGACAGTGGCACAATGACATTCTGAAGGTGGCAAAAACAGGAGTAGGCCACAGAGTGGCACAATGACAGAGTGTGTAGGTCACGGCAGCAGCCACAGCAGCAGCATGAGGTCAGACAGTGGCACAATGACATTCTTGAGGTGGCAAAAACAGGAGTAGGCCACAGAGTGGCACAATGACACAGTGTGGAGGTCACGGCAGCAGCCACAGCAGCAGCATGAGGTCAGACAGTGGCACAATGACATTCTGGAGGTAGCAAAAACAGTAGTAGGCCAGAGAGTGACACAATGACAGAGTGTGGAGGTCACGGCATCAACAGCAGCAGCAGCATGAGGTCAGAGAGTGGCAAAATGACAGAGTGTGGAGGTGGCACAAACAGTAGTAGGCCTCATAGTGGCACAATGACAGAGAGTGGAGGTGACGGCAGGAGCAACAGCATGAGGTCAGAAAGTGGCACAATGACAGGGTGTGGAGGTGACTGCAGCAGCAACAACAGCAGCAGCAGCATGAGGTCAGAGAGTGGCACAATGACAGAGTGTGGAGGTGGGTGGCAATACCAGTCCCTGGTAAAGATGGTGGTAGGCAGATGGAGAAACTGTCAGCAGATGTGTGGCATCAGGCAGGTGGCGGCATCAGAATAGTGGCTGAGGCAGGTAGTTTGAACCCAGACTAATTTCTCAAAGTTTGGGTGAGGCGTCATGGCTGATGTAATCTGACGCCTAAGGCATTGGTGTGTGGAAATCCTGGCCGATCCACGCCTGATTCATCTTGACAAAGGTCAGTCGTTCCACATTTCTCATGGACAAGCGGGCTCTCCTTGGTGTAACGATGGCCCCCGCCGCACTGAACACCCGCTCTGATGCCACACTACTGGCCGGGCAGGACAGCTTCTCCACTGCAAACTCGGCAAGTTGCGGCCACACATCCAGTTTGGCTGCCCAGTAGTCCAGCGGATCTTCTAACTGGGGTGGCAGAGTGCTGTCCAAGTAGGTCACCACCTGTTTGTTCAGGGACTGCTCCAGGTCCTGCTGCTGCTGCTGGCGACTGCCCTCCTCACTAGGCAGGTTAAGGAAGCTGATCATCAGTGGCTCCAGACATAGGTTGCTGCTGATGGAGCTGGTACTGCTCCTACCCCCCCACCTTCCCCCAGCAGCCGCGGCAGTAGTACGTGAGCGCTGAAGAACCCCCCCAGTCAGACCTGTCAGAGGAGGGACGATGCCGCACATAGGCAGCGGCCAACTGACTATGGAGGATTTCCCTATAGTATTTGAGTTTGTCCTCCCTCTCAGCAGCCGGGAAAAAGGCTCCCATTTTGGACCGGTAGCGAGGGTCCAATAGGGTGGAGAGCCAGAAGTCATCCCTCTGCCGGATGGTGACTATTCGGCTGTCACTAGCCAGGCAAATCAGCATGCTGCGGGCCATCTGCACAAGTGACTCCGAGGGACTCCCTACCTCCATCTCCACTGTATACTGCCACGGAGCTTGCGGGTCATCTGCCTCGTCTTCCTCATCTCCATCTACCTCTCCGACTGCTCCTGCTCCTCCTATCCTGTCACCTGGGTAGAAAATCCACTCATTTCACCAGACAATGCTTCTGCTCCAATGTCCTCCTTCCCCTCCTCCAGTTCAGTTCCCACTGGACTCATGTGGCCGCGAGATGTAGTCGCCACGTCTCCAGTCCCCTGCCCAGACAGATTTTTTAGCATCTGTTCCAGGACATGAAGCAGTGGAATGATGTTATTCATCCGGTAGTCCTGGCGACTGACAAATAACGTGGCCTCCTCAAATGGCCTCAGCAAACGGCAGGTGTCACGCATGAGCTGCCACTGGCTGACATCAAAGTTACACAGGGGAGTACTCCTGTCCGCCTGGATCATCAAAAAATCGTTAATGTTCATACAGTCGGTCCAACATGTGGGAGGCTGGTATTCCAACGGGTGGAAACATCGCATATCAGCGTGTGTTAGGGGAGGCCGTTCTGCCGCTGCAACTCGAGGAGGGTGTTCCTGGCTTTGTAGGAATAGATGAAGTGCATGTACAGTTTCCTGGACATTTCCAGAATCTTCTGAAGATCGGTGGAAGACTTCAGGAACTTTTTCACTATCAGATTGAACACGTGCACCATGCAGAGCGCATGGACCATCCCTCCTCGGTGCATCGCGGACACCATGTTCCTCCCATTGTCTGTCACCATGGTTCTGATTTGCAGTTTGCGCGGAGAAAGCCACACATCGATTTCTTGCTGCATGATGCGGAGCAGTTCCTCCCCTGTGTGACTTTGTTCGCCGAGGCAATCCAGGTGTAGAACTGCGTGACACCGCTGTGCCCTACACATGTGGTATGATGGATCAGTAATTGTGGAGGCTGAGATGGTGGTGGTGGTGGAGGAGGAGATGGTGGACATTGGCGCAGGAGCAGCAGTTTGACAACGTGGAGGAGAAAGCGGCGTCTCCTGTCCAAGTTGTTGGTGTGGCTGGGCAGGAAGCACATTCACCAAGTGGGCCGTAAAGGACATGTACTGGCCCTGACCGTACTTACAGCTCCACACGTACGCGCTGCCGTGCACCTTGGAACAAACTGATAATCTAAGGACTTGCCCACCTTCTGTTCTACATATTTGTGAAGGGCTGGTACTGCCTTTTTGGAAAATAAATTACGGCTTGGAACTCTTCACCTTGGCTCAGCACAGGCCCTTATTTCTCTAAGCGGTGCAGAGTCCACCATTTGGAAAAGGAGGAACTGCAGTACCAACAATTTGGACAGGAGCACAGTCAGCTTCTGCACCTTAGGATGGTTGGATGCATACTGTTGTCTCTTTGCAATCGCCTCGTTGAACGACTGCTGGCGCCATGAGTAGCGAGGAGCAGGAGCGTCTGGACCGGGAGATGATGGCAAAGAGAAACAGCTCCCTTCTGCAGAGGTGATGGAGCCTTGACTGGCTGCAATGGCATGCGTGCCATTGGCTGCTGCTGCTGCGGCGGCGGCATGATGGACCACAACATCTGAGCCACGGTTCTCCTAGGCCACTGGATGGTGACGCTGCATGTGTTGACGCAGGGCCATGGTGCCAACGTTAGCTCCCTGACCACGCTTCACTTTCTGCCCACAGATTCTACATATACCTATATTTGGCTCCTCCGGTGTCTTAGCAAAGAACTGCCACACCGCCGAGTAGCTGATTTTACCGTCAACGCTCCGCACTGAGTGACTACTACCGCCGCTGCCTCGCTGAGCCCCTGTGCCGCTTTCTTGGACCTGCGAAGCGGGTTTTCTACCCTGTGGCCGCTTGGCTCCTGACCTCACACTGCTGCAACCCTGATGACTTACGGCCACACAACCCACTTGCTGGCTGCGCCGCTGCCTGATGCGCAAGCTAACGCTCTCTTCTCCTGACGATGATGAAGCCCTTGCTTTACCCGTCTCCCAAGTGCGGTCAGCTACATCATCATCAATTTGTGTTTCATCGTCACTGCTGTCCTCATCACGGGCTTGGTATGCAGAGCTGACCCCTCACAACATGACCTCCCATTGCCACTCTCCACATCTATACTTTGCCGCCTCCTGCAAGAAGCAGGGGATATTGGCTCCATTTCTTCGCTGGCAAGTAGCTTCTGACTGCCCTCCTCAACTTGTTCATCCTCGCTGTATAGTGGCGCTGAGACCAGTAGATCTCTGGCTGAGGGAACCGGATGGGACAGAGGCGGGTTGAGGACAGGTGAGGGCCGCTGACCCGCTCCCGGGCCATGCCAACTAAGGGTTGTGTGTGACGTTCCCACCGACTCTTGGCTGGGGTTGTCAGATGCCATTTGGGAGGAAGTGGATGACCTAGTCAACCAATCAAGAACCATTGGGTTGCTGAACCAGCAGTTCTGGCCTCACCGAATGACCCCTGCTGCGACGTCCCCTTGCTGTGCTGCGACCTGTGCCTGCTCCAGGAATGTTTGTGCCACTGCCACTCGCATGTGAAGAGCCTGCCACCTCTCTGTCTGATATACTGTTTTTTTTTTTTTAAATATGTACAGACTCTGTTTAATGAAGATATCTGTATATGATAATACACACCCTGTATTTGACTCCCAAAATGAACCCACTAACAAGCTTGGGTAACCCTTGGATATAAAATTGCGCTCACAAAATGGCCGGGAAAAAATTTAACTTGTATGTGCCGTTTGAAAACATGTGTATTTATAAATATAAAAGCACAAACAGGTTTAAATTTAAACCCTTTCGGATATGAATTATGCTACAGGCAAAATTTCTTCTTTGGCGGTGAAAAACAAAGTTTCTTTTTCTGAGTACAACTGCAGAAAAATACTTAATTAACCCTTGGATGTAAATTGCGCAAAAGAAATGTACTGCCAACAATTACCAGCTTTGTATCATGTTAAAATGGCGTGTATTTTACGGAACACAACAACAGAAAAACTCGTAATTAACCCTTTAGATATGATAAAGCTACAGCCAAAATTTCTTTTTTGGCGTTGAAAAACACCGTTTCTTTTAGTGACCACAACAGCAGAACAACGCTTAATTAACCCCTGGATCTAAATCGCGCAAAAGAAATGAGCAACCAAAAATTAAGTGCTATTTGGATTGTAAAAACGCTGTTTCTTTAACTGAATACAACAGCAACAGGCTCAGATAGCCCTTGGATATTCAATGTGCTCAAGAACTGAGCAGATAGCATTAAAATGTATATGCAGCCCGCATTGGACGCACACTGGACTTCAATTCCAATACTCCACAAAATCAAAATTAGAGCGTAAGAGAACAGTCTCTGAGACAAGCTGTGCACCCCCAAAAATCGCTGTATAAAGTTAGTTCTTTAGTATGAGATTCATGAGCACAAGCAGCAGCTTCCCTACACAGCACAGTGAAACCAGTGTGAACTGCCAGGGTCGCGCCTGGACTTATATAGTGCGGTGACGTCACAGAACCCTGCCGGTCTCTGATTGGCTTCATCTCTGCATATGTCATGTAGGCTACTCCTTTCTTCCTCCCAGAGTTCTTTGTCCCATGTAACGCCATGTGCTCCGCAGCCAAATTTTTTCAATTAAAAACACGCTTCGTTCCCGCGAATCACCCCAAACTTCGACTTCGTTCAGAATCAAAGTTTTCCTGAAATTCTAAAGGAATTCCACTTTGTTAGAATCAATTCGCCCATCTCTACTGACCGCCCATCAACATTAGTCTGGGTCCTCAGCATCTATTCTATTGAAAGAGCGAATATATGAGCTTGCAATTTTTTTCTGTTTAAAGTGTGTTTTTGTCTTTTTTGGGATTCAAGATTGAGGGCAGAATCATTCTACAAACACCTGTGTGAACTGCTGAGTGCATATAACTATTGTACTACATTTCGAAGTTATAGCAGACATAGGGTAGGGTTTTCAGTCGGATTTGAAAACCATCTGTAAACCGACTGTCAAGCTTTTATATTGACTTAAATAGAAAATCCGTGCAGTAGTTCACACTGACCTCACTGACCTATATGTCCTTCGAACTATTGCTGGGAGAGGTTGAAGAGAGATAAAAACCAAGTGGTGAAAGTCCCTTAGTGGTGGAGGACCCTTTGCAATTATGTTTTTTTCCCTATAATCCAGGCCGAAATTACTGTGACATACACATCCCAAAGAGGGGACTGCTACCATATTTTTCAATTTAAAAATTCTGAACTTGACACAAAAAAATTCTTAATCTAATCTTATTGTGCTGGTCCAGAAAAACCTTTTCTAAATCATGTGATTGTTAATGGACTTATTTATAATGGGTAATGGATAAATACAATTTAAATGGACAGAGAAATGTAAAGAGATGGTAATAAAGGCAGTATTTCTTCTCATAGAACTCAAAGAAGCCTAAAAACAAACATGTCCAACATTAGATCAAATGTAGGTCCTTACTGCAAATAAATAACACTGGAGAAATACTATGAGCATCAAATATACTGTGAAATTCTATATTTTAAATAGCAATTTGTCTGTTTGCAAATCTTGATGGCAGTGTCGGACTGGGATGCTTGTGGCCTAAATGGGAGTTGATTGTTGGCGCCAACCAGGGGCGTTGAGTGTTAGCGCCCACCAAATAAGTGAATTCTAAGGCACTACCAGAGGAGTTGATTGTTGAGGACCACCAGAGGCATTGAATGTGAGGCCCACCCTATATCGACTGTACATGACTGCACATACTGCATATGACTCTTGCTTTTTGCTTCTCTGTCTCTGCCTTTCTTGCAAAGAGGCAGCCCCATGCCCTGGGGCCTACTGTGGGTTTTCCCTTTGTTGGCCAGCCCAAGCCTACTTGGTGGGTGGAACAGATTATGGGGCCTAACTTGATGAAAAAAGTTGCCTAAACGAGGCATCATCTTCTGGGGGAGAATTCCTACTTATAACACCATGCATTGGAACATGTACATCTGTGTGCCTTTGTAAGAGATCGAAGACATACAGAGGTTATGGGCTCATAGAACCCCAATGGCCACCAGATCTGACCCAGATTTGACACATACTGAAAATACATGTTATGCATTAGAGTCCATAGGAAAAATTCTTGGCACTGAAGGCATGCCTGTTTGGATGGATTTTATGCATTGAGTGAATTTTTATTAAATCTTTTGTAGATACAGAGGAGTGAGATTAAACATAGCTCTCCAGGGACTCCATGTTTAGTCTTCTATAAGAAAAGATAGAGATGCTGATGACATTTATAGATTATGTGGAAGACCAGATATAACGTAGAAGTGAATAAAACTGCTTGAATGGTTCATCTTATTGACGTGAGAAATAACGACTTAACTCTTTCAAGATGTTCTGCTCCTGTGTACACATCTCCACATCTGATCCATGTATTCCTCTAGCTGATTGCTTGTGTGAAAACCTGCAATATAAGATCATCTTTTTTTCCGTTTGGGATGATGTCGACTTCTGCATTGACAAGCAGGAGACTGGAATTCCCTGATGTGCACTGTGCATTTAAAGAGAGCTCTACACATCATTAAGCCTGCAAGTTCCTTTTTACTTTGAGGTTGACATGCTGCTCATTCAATTTTCCTTATTTTCTCTGAAATCACAGCGTTTTTATCTTACCATGAAAATAATTATTACAGTTTTATATGTGTGTATATATAACAATGAAATTATTCATCTATTTGTACACATGTACAAATGGACTAGTCATATTATCATGACCACTATCTGCTTTCAATGATGTCTGCGTGAAGCTCATGAAGTAAGTCACGTGTTGTGAACTGGCTTGGTGGTTATATAAGGTATGTAGTAGGCTGTCTATTCATCTGTCTTGTTGTTTTCATAGGTAAAAGTATATCATAAGTAGAAAAAAGACACTGTTGCGAATAAGCAACGTGAAAACTGCAGAGCACCACATGCTACTGACTGTTGAACCTCAGTTACAAAAGTGTGCGATTGGAGCAGCTCCCCACCAAAATGAACCAGATGCCTACCAGATGTACAGTATCTCACAAAAGTGAGTATACCCATCACATTTTTGTAAATATTAAATTGTATTTTTATGGGGCAACACTTAAGATATGACATTTTGATACAAAGTAAAGTAGTCTGTAGCTTGGATAACAGTGTGAATTTGATGTACCCTCAAAATAACTCAAGACACAGACATCAAAGTCAACACAGCATGCAACAAAAGTGAGTATGCCCCTGAGTGAAAATGGACAAATTGTTTCCAATTTGTCCATTTTCCAACCACAGTGTCATGTGACTTATTCATGTTACAAGGTCTCAGGTGTGAATGGGGAGCTGCTGTGTTAAATTTGGTGCTATCACTCTCACACTCTCTCATAGTGGTCACTGGATGTCCAACATGGCACCTCATGGCAAAGAACTGAACAAAATAATTGTTTCTCTGCATAAAGATGGCCTAAACTATAAGAAAATTGCCAGCACTCTGAAACTAAGCTGCAGCATGGTGGCCAAGACCATACAGTGGTTTAACAAGATAGGTTTCACTCAGAACAGGACTTGCTATGGTCGATCAAAGGAGTTGAGTGCATGTCAAAACCAGAGGTCAGAGCTGCCAGCACTGCTGCAGGAGATAAAGAGGTGGAGCGGTCAGCCTGTCAGTGCTCAGAGCAAATGCCACACATTACATTAAATTTGTCTGGATGGCTGTCTTCCCAGCAGGAAGCCTCCTCTAAAGATGATGCACAAGAAAGCCCACAAACAGTTTGCTTAAGACAAGCAGACTGAGGACATGGATTACTGGGATCATATCCGTAGTCTGGTTAGACCCAAATAAACTTATTTGGTTCATTTTTTGTCAAGCGCGTGTGGCAGCAAACTAGGTGAGGAGTACAAAGATAGGTGTGTCTTGCCTACAGTCAAGCATAGTGGTGGGAGTGTCATAGTTTAGGGCTGCATGAATGCTGCCGGCTGTGGGGAACTACAGTTCATTGAGGTAACCATTGATTCCAACATGTACTGTGACATACTGGAGTAGAGCATGATCCCCTCCCTTCGGAAACTGGGCCGTAGAGCAATATTCCAACATGATAACGACCCAAGCACACCTCCAAGACCACCACTGCCCTGCTAAAGAAAATGAGGGTAAAGGGGCTGGACTGGCCAAGCATTTCTCGAGACCTAAACCCTATTGAACATCTATGGGGCATCCTCAACCAGAAGGTGGGGGTGTGGAAGGTCTCTAATATCCACCAGCTCTGTGAAGTTATCAAGGGGGAGGATTCCAGTGGTAACCTGTGAAGCTCTAGTGAACTCCATGACCAAGACACTTTTGGTACAATTTGTCCATTTTCACAAAGGAGTGTACTCACTTTTGTTTCAGTGGTTTAGACTGATGGCTGTGTGTTGAGTTATTTTGAGGGCAGACCAAATTTGCACTATTATAGAATCTGTACAATGACTACTTTACATTGTATCAAAGTATCATATCTTCAGTGTTGTACCATGAAAAGATATAATACAATATTTACAAAATGGGTGTTCACTTTTGTGAGATACTCTATATCTAAACAACAGAACAGTTACCACTACTGCACAAGGGGCTCCAAGGCAAATGAATAGCCACTGTGTCTCTGCTAACCAAGTTGCGTTAGCAGAAAAGGCATGAGTTTTCACAACAATATCAGAATTGGTACTCTGATGGGTTGCCTTTACTCAGATTTTTTGCTTCATCAAACTAATGGACATTGGTGTGTCAGGTGAGAAATCAGGGAATAAACAGCTTGCAAACATTGCTGGAAGAACACCATCTGATAGTGTTACTGTCAGGGAAGTTTATTCGTGGCGTTTTCTGGGCCACCACATCATGTAGAAGATTATAGTCCCAACAGGTTATGTCATCTTTGCAGATCACATACACCCATACATGATGATTGTCTTTCATGGGGCCAATGGGATCTTCCAGCAAAACACCTGACATGTCACATGGTTAGAAGAGTATGACCAATATCCCCAAATACTATAATAGCCCCATAATTCCCCAAACTTGAACCCAAGTGAGCATCTATGGGACCACCTTGCTTGTCATGTTTGCTCCATGGATCCTCCCTATGCACCCTCTAGCAGCTGTGGGATGCAGTCAGCATGGCTCCAGATACCTGTGGAAGCCTTCCAGGACCTTATTGACTCCACTGTGTATATATACAGTATATATGGTGCAGTCTGACAGTGATGTACTGAATGGTCACTGAAATAACTTAAAACTGACAAAAATAATAATACATTTAGGTTTACTGAAAATCATCTAATGAATCAGATATTGTGTTTGAATTGTGCATCAAAGAAAAAAAAACAAGAAGAAAAAGATTGAAAATAATTTGGCCATAGGGACCTGTTAAACTAATGTGTGTGCTGTAATTAGCCACAAGTGTCTTCAAACTTGTAATCAGTCAATCTGCCTATTAAAAGGGTGAAAAGTAGTCACTCTGCTGTTTGGTATCATAGTATGTGCCACATTGAGCATAAACCAAAGGAAGTTAAGACGAGAATTATCTCAGGAGATTAGAAAGAAAATTATACACAAACATGTTACAAGTAGTGTTGAGCGATTTTTATCGGCAAAGTTGAAATCGGCAAGGTTTTTATGGTGATCGAAATTTCCAGATCATGCGATAATAAAGTTAAAAATCTGTGCATCATCAATAAAGATCGCGCCCTTTTTCGGCGCTTCTTAATTTTGGCAGGCCACAAATCAGATTACGAGAATAGAGCAGGGTGAGATGTGTGTGCAACGTCAAGACACGGGAATGTATGGTTGCGATTGCTCGAAAAATCACATGACCTCGATTTACATAGACCACGATTCCATGTTTCAAAGCCACAGTGTCTCTCAGCGTCTCATAGGATAGGACCTGCGCTCTGCCTGTGGCCAAACAGCTCAGCGAAATTAGTCTATTTCTGCACAGAGAAACTCCTAACTCATTACTGTTAACCTTCCAATTTAGTGTAAATTAGAGATTGAAGATTTATGTAGTAGCTAAAATTTTAAAGGTCATCATCTACGCTCTGAAAATTCACTGGCGGTGGGAGCGGGGGGGGGGGGGCCCCGCGGGCGAACACAGACAAGCACATCTAAAAATACACTGGATAAAGTTCCCCAAGACTTAGTGTAGACCATAGTAGTGTAATATCTTTATTATTAACAGTTTTGCTATTTGAAATATAACCTTGATATTGGTCAGCCTTAACTTATATTGGATACACAGATCATTTTCAATTAACTGCAGGTCTCTTGTTAAGCTGCAAAACTCCAATCAGATAGGTGTTTCAATTTTATAGCCCATTACACCTGTTACTGTTATATATCCACCATGCACTTAAATTACAATCCGCAATCTTGTAGTCAGCACAGATTGTTTGTTGCCAAAAATAAACCGTGTAACGTACGAACACATCACAGATTAACTGTTTTTTTTTACTTTTGCCGCACCCAGCACAGTTCATGACGCAGTCATCTACGTAAAACTTAAAAAAGCAATTCTATACTTCACCACAGGTGAATTGAAAAGTTGCAAAAAAATACAGTTTTATTATATTCAAAACATAACATTACGTGTTTTTTGGACTTTGCAACCCAGCATGTTCATTGACTCAGCATCTACGTAAATCTAAAACAGCAAATATCTATAATTCACCACAGGTGAATGAAAGGTGCAAAAAATACCGTTTATTATATCATAAACATACATTAAAGTGTTTTTGACTTTTGGCCACCAGCACAATTCATTGATGCAGCATCTACGTAAATCTTAAAACAGCAATTATATTCACCAAAGGTGGAATTGAAAAGGTGCAAAAAATAACCGTTAATTATATCAAAACATAACATTGTACGTGTTTTTTACTTTTGCACACCCACACTGTTCATAGACGCAGCAACTACGTAAATCTAAAAACAGCAATTCAATATTCACACAGTTTGAATTGAAAGGTGCAAAAAATACCGATTATTAATCAAAAACATAACCCGTTACGTGATTTTTTTGACTTTTGCGCACCCAGCACTGTTCATTTACGCAGCATCTACGTAAATCTTAAAACAGCAAATTCTATATTCACCACAGGTGAATTGCAAGGTGCAAAAAAAACTGTTTATTATAATCAAAACCATAAAGTTACGTTATTTTTGACTTTTGCGCACCCAGCACTGATCCCATTGACGCAGCATCTACTTAAATCATAAAACAGCAAATCTATATTCACCACAGTGAATTGAAAGGAGACAAAAAATGACCGATTATTATATCAAAACAAAACAGATACAGTTTATTTGACTTTTTGCACACCCACACCTGTTTCATAGACGCAGCATCTACGTAAATCAAAAACAGCAATTCAAAAATTTCACCACAGTGAATTGAAAGGTGCAAAAAAAAGCCTTTATTATATCAAAACATTAACAGTTACGTGTTTTTTGATTTTGGCCGCACCCAGCACTGTTTCATGACGCAGCATCTATTTAAATCTAAAAACAGCAATTCTATATACACCACAGGAGAATTGAAAGGTTCAAAAAAACCGTTTATTATATCAAAACATAACAGTTACGTGGTTTTTTTTGACTTTGCGCACACATCACTGTTCATTGACGAATCATCTACGAAAATCTAAAAATAGCAATTCAATATTCACCACAGGTGAATTGAAAGGTGCAAAAATACTGTTTATTATATCAAAACATAACAGCTACGTGTTTTTTGACTTTGCACACCCAGCACTTTCATAGACCAGCATCTACGTAAATCTTAAAAACAGCAATTCTAATTCACCACAGGTGAATTGGAAATGTGAAAAAAAAACCGTTTATTATACCAAAACAAAACAGATACTTGTTTTTTGGACTTTTGGCCAAGTCCAGATTTGTTGATAGACACCTTGCAGTTAAATATGAATCCACAATTTTGTTTTGATTAGAGGGATATTGAGAATAGCTGTGTATTTGCCGTCTTTTAATAAGAGACTTCCAAACTATTCCATACCTCTCAAATTTTTATATTCTGAACATGGATCGAAAATGCAGGTGGTAAGCGAGCAAAGAGGGTTGGAGCACATGAGTGTAGAGTACGAAGAGAAGTGCTCCTTCCAGTGCTGGCGACAACCCCACAACGCAAGCCATCTTATCGTCAGTTTGCAGGACCGTCAGGCCTGTCATCGCTGGGGTCAGGGCCCAGAAATCTAAAGTAACGAAAATCCGACGCCAATGCTGTCTTCATTGGTTAATGCAGCTGCATCTAGCATTACTTACCTCCACGGTCCTCGCGAGTCACGGCACAAATGTCGTCATCAAGCATCATCAGCATCCGTCCCAAATGAAGCAGCAAATGTCAACTCGTGTACCACCACTGTGTGATATATTCCCATTGTCTGAAGACCTCTTTGATGACAAAATGCGGTTGGGACAGAAGGCATGTTAAAAGATCAAAGGATGATTTAGATCAGCTCTGCGCCAGTTCAGAAGCCATCAGAGTAGGTGAATGAAGCCGGTCAACTCGTCAAAAATCCCGGCTGTCGCAACTCCTTGCAGAGCCTGCTTGTAGCCCGCACTTCTGGATGCAGAAAGTCAGGACACCAAGACCCTGTGTTTGATGATGACTGAAAGATGACGACATTGCGGATCCATCCTTGTCATTTTCCTCCGCAGATTTGCTTGCGATCGCTTCATCAGTGACGAAGGAGGAAGACGATGGTTAGTGTCATACGGTCCCCGCCACAAAAAGGAGAGGGCGGTCGCAGAAGTCCCTGATATATTTCCGCCAGCCGACGGTCAGCGCAAACCCCTGCCCGCTCCCGCTTATCGGCAGATCAAAAATGTCCAGGACTCTCAAGCCCTGGGCCCTTCATTGATGCAAGCCTCTGAATCACACCAGCGATGTCTATGCCGCCTTTGCCGTAAACGCATAAGTAGAAGGCAAGAACCTTAATGTGGTTTAACCACCACCAACATGTCTAGTCACATGCATCGAATGCATGAGGTTGAAATATGAGGGAACACTTAGGCCAAAAAAGGCCAACCGACCGCCGGGCTCCAACCATTGTCCACACCCTTTGTTCTGCTCCTCCTTCCTCCTCCTCCACCACGCAAGCTTTCCTCAGCGCCCATGCTCTCAGAGTCATGAACAGCGATGAGCCTCCGCTTCAACCTCCCACCGTCCCCCGAGTACCACCATCACCTACTCAGTAGACATACCATCCTACCTCCTTCTCCTTCCCAGCCATTTACGACCTGCACGCCGTACAGCGGCCAGTCTAGCAGCCACCTTCTGTCTACCAGGTATGGGAGCAGAAGAAACCTTTAACGCAAAACCATCCCAAAGCCAAAAGCCTGAATGTCGCATTGCCAGCTTTTGCCTGGAAATGTGGCCTTTCCGTCAGGTGACACAGATGTGTTCCGCCACACATGGCCCACGCATCCCCAATACCAGATGCCGAGCAGCATATCTTTGCCAGAAAAGAGCCGTCCCTACCCCATGACCTTGCCATCCACGTGTCATCAAAATTAACAAGCGCGTTGTCTCATCTGTGTCAGTAAAAGTCCATCTCACCACCGACACATGGAACAAGTAAGCACGGCCGGTCAAGGGCCGCTATATCTCTGTGACAGCTTCACCTCAGGGTGAACTGGGTGATGTTTTGGGGTGACAGTGGCTCTCAGTCTCGTGCGCACGCTCTTCAAACGCGCATGATGGTGCAGGGCCATTTCCCCCAAGCACCACTGGTGGAAACACGTGCCCAGAGACACCAGGCCGTGGTTTAAATAAAAATCCTTGGAGACCGGCCACACACAGGTCCAGAGGCGTGTGGTATGGCTCTAAGCAACGAGAACCGACGCGCTGGTCAGTTGACAAGAACCTTGTGCCAGGCAATTGTGGTGTGGCGATAAACGGTCGAAATCCTGCTGCCGCCTTAAGATGCGTAGGCTGGTCACAATACCCTTGCCTGGCACATGTCATGAAACCTTGTCGTCATAAATTTCTAAAGAGCTACCCATGTCTGACTGCCTGCAGAAGAGAGGCTCGATGTCCTGAGTTTCGCACTTCGCCGTTTCGCAACACCCTGCTTGTCCCCCTAGGCTTCGTAGCAGCATCAGCACGGCCGTCCCCATCAACCGTCCACATTGTTGACGAGGCAACATGCTGGGAATTCCACCCTCCACTATGCTCCACGATTGTGGCCAGCAGCTGCCAAAGCCTTACGCATTACTAAGTTACACAAGGCCTGACAAGCACGTATAGAAACGGACCTCGGGGTGTTTGAAAACCACCGAGAGTGGAGGCAGGTGAAAAGGAGTCACAGCACCATCCTTGCCATTTTTGAGAAGCCACCAAAATGGGTCAGTGTGGACCAATGCCCTTGTCAGCATGAGCATAAGATGGCGGATCTTAGTTTCTGGAAACGATCGTTGGAACAACTCTGAAACAACAGTCCCCCTCCAGCGACGTAGGAGGAGACGACACAGATGCGGACACGGAGGCCTTTTCTCCCCGACCAATCCAACAAGGTCCCCGACAGATTTCTACAATTTCCAATCGTCTTCATTAGGCATTGGTTCGGGTCCAAGCTTGTGCAAATGTGGCGCATCAGCACTCAGGGTGCATCACCTCATGCAAGTCAGGGCTGGTTTTTGAAGCTGTGGCCGGAGGCAGATCGTAGGAGTGATGAGAGGAGGTATATACCTAGACAAACCGATTGTTACCCGGACGACCTTCCTTGGAAAAGTAAGTATGGCGCTAATTTGGAGGCGGAGGATGAAGATAGTAGATCAGTTTGCTAGTGCCCCTCGACCCAGAGGCTAGGGAAATCAAAGGCTCCACCATCTCTCACATGATGGCATGAAGCTACAATTCCCTCCCACATGATCCGTCGCCATTAAGGCCAATAAAATGAAGCAACAGTACTGGGGGCCACCCTCCTGGATCTCCCCGGTAACAAAACAAAAATCAGCACTTGTCCATCACCCACCCAATAAGAGTAAAATGCAGGAAATGGAGACCTTGCTGATATATCAACTGGAGACAACTGTTGCGTCTGCTTCACTTTCCCCAAATTTCCACGGTGAACAACATTCACGACGTGACAGCAGTAAGTGCCAAGTAGGCTAGCGGCAGCAAGCAGCAAGGTGGGCAAAAGCCTAATGGGTGACCTCTGGCAATCTATGTTTCCCACCACACCAACGCAAGCAATGCAGCCACACAACCAACACACAGAGATCAGCTTAAGATCATGGTGGCACGACTATCTGCGTCTCAACACCGAAGTATTTTGTATGTGTTTTTTCCGGACCCAATAAACTTCCTGGGTATCCAAATGGACGAATGGCCCGCTCTGGCTCGACACGCATTAGAGGTGTTGTCCTGCCCCAGCAGCCAGCGTCATATCTGAGCGGACCTTCAGTCACAGCTGGAGGAGTCATTACAGACAAACGCATCCCACTTCCACAGATAATGGATCGTTTGACATTCATCTAAAGAAAATCATGCATGGATCTCAGATGATGTTAGTGGCCCCAATGCTCGAGGCAACGATAAATGCCAGTCTACATCATCATTCCTTTTCAAACATAAATGGTCCTCTTGAAAACATTTTTTTTAAAATGATCAGTTCTTACTTCAATTTTTATTATCTTTCCCAACCAGTTCATTTTGCTGGTTTTGCTGTGAGAGACCTGTAAAAGACAGCAAGGTTTCAATGACAACACCGAATTCCACTTACCCTTTATCTTAAGAAGTTTTTCCGCATTGTCAATGTTTTGAGGTCATGGTTTGCTGTGAGATACAGCAAAAAACAAAGGTCCTGGAACATAAAAATAGTGACTTCTAAGTGGCATTTCTCCCCCTCTACAAATTTTAATAGTGGCTGAGAAAGTCTATTTATATAATTTTTTGGGGTCAAGTAGCTGTGAGATACAGCAATAATCATGGGACCAATGTAACAGAAATGTGGCTTCTAAATGCATTTCTCTCCTCACAATTTTTAACAGTAGCTTATAAGACAAATTTTAATAATTTTTTGGTCTGCTTCTTGAAATATGCCGCAATACTCAGGTCCTATTATAAAAAAATGTTGTTTTCTCAACAGACATTTTGTTCATCACAATTGGAACCAAAGTGGCTCAAGGGACAGCTATGAATTTTTGGGGCCATTTTGCTGTGACATGCAGCTATACAACAGGTTCCTATCTAAAAATGTTGTTTCTAACAGACATTTGTTCACACAATTGACCAAAGTGGCTCAAGGGTCATGCCTTTGAATTTTTGGGTTTGTGGGCATTTTGCTGTGACATCAGCTATACTACAGGTCCTCTTCCTAAAATATTTTGTTTCTAACAGACATTTGTTCTTCACATATGTCAAGAGAGTCTCAAGGGAGGATGGTGCTGTCAGAAAACAGGAATAGGTAGTACACTGTAATAATGGACACATATTGCAAAATGACTGTTTTTGCAAGATCATTTAACATAGCTATCAATCCCTGTATTGAGACAACCATTAATTACAATGAAAAAAAGAAAACAAAGACATGGTGGTATTCCATCCAATTTTAAAAATTTGTTTTGTAGAATTTAAAATACTAAAAAACATGCAATGAACAAAATAAGCAGTTAAAAAAAATACCTCTGAAGATGTACAAGGGAGTAACAGGAAAAACTGACCAGATGTAGGGTTATTCATAGACTGGAGTATGAAGCACGGACAGAGAAACAAAGTACAGAGAGACCATTTCCACCGAGACACGTAGAGTAAAAAGAGAAAAAGAATGCCATAGATAAAGGGCACCTGGGTGTAACAGGAGCGTTAACCACCATATTTCCAGTGAATCTCAAATGGTCCACACTCATACTGGATGGGGCAAGAGCGCTACCCAGTATTGACTGAGTACAGAGGAAGGCTGGAGTTCTTTCTCACATTCCGCTTCCGCACTTCAGCTTCAGCACGACAGTTTTGTTGCTGCGTCATCATGGCATTTTTACCTGCGTGTTTAATAGAGCTACGTACGCCAGCCGTGGCTTTCACCGCACCCCACTGTACTTCCTGGCCCTGGTCATGCTGGTGCCCAGGACAGTATCAGTCAATGTCCAGTGAAACTAAAAAGGTGGTTGAAAGACTCCTTTTTTTTCCGTCACTCTTTTAAATGTGGGGTTCATGCGGTTTGGGGTGCTCATGCTGAGGCCCAGACAGGATATAGTCAATGTCCAGTGAAACTAAAATGGTGGTATGAAAGACTCCTTTTTCCGGCACTTTTTAAATGTGGGGGTCCATGCAGGTTAGGGGCTCATGCAGTGCCCAGGACAGGTACAGTCAAGCCAAGTGAACAAAATTGGTGGTTGAAAGACAACCTTTTTCGGCACTTTTTAATGTGGGGGGTCATTGGCAGGTTTGGGGCTCATGCTGTGGCCCAGGACAGGTATAGTCAATGTACCAGAGAAACTAAAATGGTGGTTGGAAAGACTCCATTTTCGCACTTTTTAAAGGTGGGGGTCATGCCAAGGTTGGGGCCCCTCCCCCCCAATCTGTGGCCAGGACATGTATAGTCAATGTCCAGTGAAACTAAAATGGGTGGATGAAAGACTCCCTTTTTCCCGGCACTTTTTAAATGTGGGGGGTCATGCAGGTTTGTGCACATGCTGTGGCCCAGGACAGGTAAAGTCAATGTCCAGTGACACTAAAATGGTGAGTAGAAAAGACTCCTTTTTCCGGCACTTTTTAAATGTGGGGGTCATGCAGGTTGGGCTCATGCTGAGGCCCAGGACAGGTATAGTCAATGGCCAGTCTCAACAAAATGGAGGTTGAAAGACACCTTTTTTCCGGCATTTTTAAATGTGGGGGTCATGCAGTTTGGGGATCATGCTGCGTTCCAGGAACAGGGATATTCAATGTTCAGTTCAATTAACATGATGGATCAAATCAACTGCCTCTGGCACTTTTTATTTGTGGATGATGCAGGTTTAAGTCAGGCTGTGTACAAGACAGGGAAAGTAAATGGTCGTGAGTGACTATTTTTTTTCTGTGTACATTTATAACCTAAGTTGTGTTGCCAAAGAATGTAGCAACTATCCATTTGACTGTTGTGGATGTTAATTCAGCTTCTCCAGCCTTTGATTAGGGTGTAATAATGAAGGTGTAGATGCTCTCTCATAGACTTTAATGGTCATGCGCGCATAAATCGAAGTCTCACTATCGAAAAACCTTATCTATAGCGGCCGACTATCGACTATCGATCGATCTCGATAGCCAACGCAATCGCTCAACACTAGTTACAAGTCAAGGTTAAAAGATCATATCCAAACACTTGGATGTTCATGTGAATACAGTTGCGGAAATATGATGTTTAAGGTTTATGGGACTGTAGCCAACCTCCCAGGATGTTACTGCAAGAGGAAAGTTGCTGGCAAACTGAAGATATGGATAACATGGTAATCAATGGTAATCGAAGAGCCCAGAACAACTTCCAAAGAGATTAGAGGTGAAGTCCAAGGTCAAGTTACATAAGTGTCAGATTGTTCCACCCTTTTTTGTTGTTGTCAAAGTACACTTAATGGATAATGACTGATAAGTAAACCACTGTTGAAAGCAAATAATAAAAAAGGGAGAATGGAATTTTCCAATATCTGTGCAGGGTACAATGAAATCTCAAGACCTTTGTAGCGAGGCAGGGGTAGACCCTCTGTGCCTATAATCAGCTATGGTGTAGGGCCTCAACAGAGAGTGGGGTCTAAGGAGTCCTTGGTCTTCAGCTTCAACCCTCACAAAGGGGTTTTTACTGCAAGGGAACATAGGTGTAGTTAGGTCAAGTGCTATAGGTCAGGGCAGATGGTGTTGTATCATGGTCAGAGTCACAGGCAGGAGGTCAGGACAGGTGTAGTACATTTGTAAATAGAAGACGTAGTCAATGATCGAACCAAAGAATCGTACATGGAAACTGGCTCAGCTCCCAATATAACGCACCAACAATCAGGCTGCTGGGTTTGAGAGCTCCTACAAAAACCCATTGGTGAACATGAATTGGGCAGAGGAAGTAAATCATGTGCTGGCCTGTTAAATTTCCGCACAGGATTGCGTACCCCCTAGTGGAGTGCTGGAGGAGACACATAGAGGGACCAGAGGACATCACCTGGGAGGTAAGCGAATTGGAGCACAATTTAAAAGTCTGATTTTCATTAATTGATTTTCAGTAAATTTCAAGTTATTTCAGTCACCTTTCTTTTCTTTAACAGGTTGTTCCAAATCCATATAGATACTATTAGATTCTGAGGAATTTTTTCTGTGATTTTTTATTTTAACAGAAGGGTGCTAACAATTTTGTGTGTACACATATATATACTGTATATATTGTGGCGGTGCGACCTTTGAAGATCGCATTTCTCCACCACTAGATGTTCTGCAGCAGCTGAGTTCCAAGGTATGGGTTACCAAGTTGCTGGCTGTCAGTGAGGAAGGTCAGCAGTCTGGCAAGGGTAACCAGGAGTTAATTACTCAGGTGGTTATTAGAATAGTTGCTCAGCTGAGGTCTGCTAAATCGCCTGGTCTTCAGTATTCCAGAGGGGGAGTGTGGCTCACAGTCAGTGGAGGACATGTGCAGGCCTTTGTCCAGGAGTGTATCCTGAATTCTTCCCCCCTAGGCTTGAGAGAAGCCGGGCCCCAAAGGGGCTATTCTGTACAGTGTGATACATGTTTGTGGGGCTGGGTAGTAGACCCAGACCACTGCTAGAGAGGGACTCTCTGTACGTTTAGTTAGTGGCTGGACGGCCTAGGATTTATTTTGTATGCTATACATGTTTTGCTGTGTTGAAGAATAAAGCTGGCGGGGGCCCCAGACTTCAAGAGAATCCTGTGTTGACCTGCTGTTCCGTTTACCAAAGCGGCGATCCCAGAGCGAGAGTGTCCCCTAGGCCGGGCCAAGATGGCGGCCGAACACGAGTGAACACTTACATATGGTGGAGTTATGCAATGGGCTCATCGGCCTCAGGACTGACACAGTAGCTGAAGTGATGCAGTGGTGCGAGAATTGGTGCATGTGTGGCACAATTGAACGAGCACAAGAGTGCTGAACCAGTGGACTGGTGAATTTTTGCACAGTGTTGGGGCTGTGGGGTTAAGTTAAAGGGCCAGCAGCCAAACCATCACTGCTTCTAAAAAGTGACTGTGCATTGGGATGACTGGTTTTCTGATCCTACAAAGCTGCATAGGATTGCTACAGCCGCTTTGAAAGGGCCAGACCCCCCAGCACAGGGACTGTGTGTTTGCTGGAAAGAGACTGGTGCTGTCTGAACTTTTACCAGCTGGGGAAAGAATGGGTCGCAGGAAGCAATCAAAGTCCTGGAGGGGAGGGCGGTCATGTGTGAGTTAGTGCACCCCGGGACCACCCGACAAACAGCACCAGATGACTGTAACCAACCAAAGCCCTGGTGGGGAGGGCAGGTCCTGTGTGAGGTAGTACACCCCAGGACCTCCCAGCAAGCTGTACCTCCCTACCTTAACCAACCGAAGCCCAGGCGGGGCAAAGGCAAGTCAAAAAGAAACCTGGACTCTGTTGTTGCCAGGGGCCACCCATCTCTTCCGCAGAAAGGGACTGGTTTAGGCCTGAATGAGAAACTGCTAGTAAGGACCCTGGAATGGCAAGTGGGTGGGATCCCATTTGAGGTTGATCTGGACTGTCGGCAGAACGTCTCCAGAATTGACCCAGAAGTAATACCCTTTATGGAGACCCGACCAGGACCTGGTGAGACTGTGGTTGTATGTTTTGAGACTTGTCTTGGAGCTGTTGATCATGCACTTGAGATATATGAGGGGCTGCAGGTGGAAATTATACTTGGCAGAGACTTTCCGCTTTTCTGGCAGTTGTGGGGGCTAGCGGTGGCGCCAGGTGGAGAGAGCGCCATGTCCAGGAAAGTGCCCCCTGCAGAGACTGTTGTGCCATTGCCTAAAAGGGAAGAGCTGGAATTATCCCCTGTTAAAGTCCCTAAGAACATGGGGGGGGGGGGCGATTCCTCACTGATTAGCAGTTTAAATGCTGACCAAGATGTGATAAATGTACGCCCAGATAAAATGGAGTCCCTAAGTTGGCTGCAATGCTGCTGTTTCCAACGGCAAACCAACTTCATCCACAGGGAAACCACTGAAACGTGCAGAAGACTGAGTCCAGCTGGAGGACTCCACAGCAGCAGGAGGTGTATTGACTGTTTTCTCATCAGGGAAGCCACGAAGTCACAGCCCCAGGGTCCAGGAGTTTCCAGGTGGGTGGAATCCCCCCTCTGTCTGATGAGGACTGTTTATCGAGCTGTTCCAGATGGTCAGGGACATTGTCTATAGCATGGAGACCCATGGAATGGGGTAAGAAAATTTCTGTTACTAATGACACATCAATTTACACGTTAAACGTACCCATGAATTGTGTGAGGACTTGGGCCCGGGGTGGACGGAGGTCCCGAGGTGCTGCCAGCCAGAAGACTCCAGGAAGCCCGTTGCCAGACTTTGGGGTGGGACTGATCCAGTCTGATGGACTCAATGTATTGCATGCTGAATCTATTGAAAATTTTATTTTTGTGGAAAATGCTCTGTCTGAACAGGAGGGTGCCAGTAGCAGTCAGACGTCTGCTGCACCTGTGGGGGATGTGAAGGAAACATCCCCGAACATGACTGCAGTAAGTCAGTTAGACAGAGCTAATGCGAGAAAGTGCCCAGGGAAAGGTTGTCCCTGGGCAAGAATGAAGTTAGTGTAGAGAGTGAACTAGCTTATTTGGATATGATAGCTCCAGCAGTGGAGCAAACTAGCTCAGGTATGCCCCTAGACGTTGGGGTTAACAGCGCTAGGAGTACTGTAGAGGATGTGTGTCCTGTGAGAGATAACAGGAAAAAAAGGGTTAACCACGATCATCTCCATGGGAAGCAAGGTGGTTGCCAGTAGCAACAAGGGATCCAATGCTCCCGGTGGGGGAAAAATCATGAGTATGAATGCCCCGCAGTTGTAAGTGAAGCACCGGGGTTCCAGTGGTCAATGGGTCTACCCTGACCACAGCGCACTATGTGAACGGAGGGGTAAAGTGCAAGTTGCAGATGCGCCCCCAGTGGTAGTGGTGGACACACGTACTGCAGGAAATGTAGGTCCTGTGGTTTGTGTCCATAGCGCCAAGACCTCAGTACAGCTCAGGATAGTGCCCAGTGTGAACTAGCAGCTATAGTAGAGGAAGAGGCTAGTTCATTTCCCCTTTAGAGGATTGGGGTCCGAGTGTAGTGCAGAAGTTATGAGTCCTGGAAGTGATAGCCATGACGGAAAAAACTGTTGTCAAGGACACCTTAAGTAGCAAACTAAGTGTCTTCTGCCACTAGCGATCAAGAAGAGGTGAATGTGTTGCAAGAGCTTCACCCTGCAAACGTGGTGCAGACAGGGAAAGGCTAAAGACGGAATGTGGTTGCCCTGTAGTAGGTTGTGAAGTAATTTTGGGGCCAGGTGATAAACGTTTTCCCCAAGCAGCACCATAGACATAGCAGACTCTGAGATGGAATAGGGTATGAACCATGTACAAGAGTCCAGTGTTGACTCTAAGGTACCAGAGGAGCCTTATAGCGTGCCAGGTGCAGGGGTGGTCCTAACGGACACTGAGAGTTCTCCTGTGGTAATGGGTACAGGAGATGTTGAGGAAGAACCTCCCCATTGGGCTGCTTGACACAGCAGAGGGAAGTATGTGCTCAAGCACTAGTTAGGTACAGAGGAAAACAAGAGAAGTAACAGATAGTTGTGAGATGACAGATAATGCAGTGAAGATTGAGGTAGGCAGTAAGAGAGACCAGGTTTCCTATGGGATAGGGAACATGGGTCAAGTACATGGGGTTGGTGGCAGTCCCCATGTGATGGTAGGTGAGGTCCAAGGGTCTTGTAGTGGAGAGAAGTCTAGGCCTCAGGGTGGTCCTGCAGACTCAGAACTACAAGACATGAAGGCAATCAGTGAGGAAAAGTGTATGGGAATTTTTCAGGATTATGGTGAGTGCCCTGTTGGGTCTTTAGTAGAAAACAGTCAGGCAGCGGAAAGGAAGGCGCTATTACCAGTGGTGAGGGGTAGGGATACTTCTAGGATAGTCGCTGAGTTGTACGTTAGGGCAAAGACAAGCCCAGCACTAAATTTGGGGTTTGGGAAAAAAGGGAAAAGGATTGTGACCTGGCGGTTGCCCAATATAGCCTGAGTGAGTGCTGGGAACCTGCGGTAGATCGGGGTATGGACTCCCTGGTCTTAGCATCTGAGGATGTAGGAAAGAGGTTACCCGGGGCAACTTGTAGAAGCTCAGAGAGAACCCGTAGTGATAGATCAACCAGGGCTCAGGAACAAGAGGAAAGCATAACCTTGGTTAGGGAGGCGTTGTCCTTAGCAACAGGTTACAACATAGGTGTTAACTGGGATGAGCAGCAAGTCACAGGTAGCTGGCAAAAGAGGATAAGTAGGTGGTTGGTGGATAATCCCTTTACCCACTCTGTGGAAAGTACTGTGTCCCTCAAAGTAAACCAGCTGCTGAGTGTCTTGCAGGGATGGATACCCCAGAATAGGTGCTTTGACCGTGGAGGAAGGTTTGTGCAAGGTGAAAAGGCTTATGGCCTTTATCAAAGGGGAGGGTATTGTGGCGGTGCGACCTTAAAGATCGCATTTTTCCGCCACAAGATGTTCTGCAGCAAACTGAGTTCCAAGGATGGGTTACCCAAGTTGCTGGCTGTCAGTGAAGGAGGTCAGCAGTCTGGCAAGGGTAACCAGGAGTTAATTACTCAAATGGTAATTAGGAGAGTTGCTCAGCTGGAGGTCTGTTAAATAGCCTGGTCTTCATATACCAAGAGGGAGTGTGGCTCCAGTCAGTGGAGGACATGTGCAGGGGCCCTTTTTTCAGGAGAGTATCCTGAAATTCTTCCCCCCTAGGCTTGAGAGATGCCAGGCCCAAGGGTTATCCTGTACGGTGTGAGTACATGTTTGTGGGGCTGGGTAGTAGACCCAGACCACTGCTAGAGAGGGACTCTCTGTACGTTTAGTTAGTGGCTGGATGGCCTAGGATTTATTTTGTATGCTGTACATGTTTTGCTGTGTTGAAGAATAAAGCTGGCGGCAGCCAGACTTCAAGAGAATCCTGTGTCGACATGCTGTTCCGTTTACCAAAGCGGCGATCCCAGAGCGAGAGTGTCCCCCAGGCCGGGCCAAGATGGTGGCCGAACACGAGTGAACGCTTACAATATATAGTTAAAAACAGAAGTTTACATACACTATATAAAAAGAAATGTGCATGTTTTTCTCACTATCTGACAAGATTATTTATATTTCCTAAATGCCAGAATAATGAGAGAGAATTTTTAAGGGATTTTTATTACGTTCTGCAAAGTCAAAAGTTTACATACATTTCATTAGTATTTGTTAGCATTGCCCTTAAACTGTATGACTTGGATAAAAAACGTTTTGGATATCCTTCCACAAGCTTCTCACAATAGTTGGTAAGAGTTTTGACCCTTTCCTCCTGACAGAACTGGCGTAACTGAGCCATGTTTGTAGGTGGCCTTGCTCGCACCTGCCTTTTCAGCTTTTCCCATAAATTTACAATAGGTTTGAGATCAGGGCTTTGTGATGGTCACTCCAAAACACTTGGTTATCCTTAAGCCACTTTGTAACCAGTTTGGCAGTACACTTTGGGTCATTGTCCATTTGAAAGACCCATTTCTGTGCAAGCTTTAACTTCCTGGCTGATGTCTTGAGATGTTGCTTCAGTTTTGCCACATGATCTTCTTCCTCATGATATCATCAATTTTTTGAAGTGCACCAGTCCCTTCTGTAGCAAAACAACCCCATAACATGATGCTGCCACCTCCGTGTTTCACAATTGGGATGGTGTTCTTAGACTTTCAAGCTTCTCCCTTTTTTCTCCAAACGTAACGATGGTCATTATGGCCAAACAGCTCAATTTTAGTTTTGTCAGACCACAGGACATGTCTCCAAAAATGTAGGTCTTTGTTCCTGCGTGCATTTGCTCCCGCAGTCTGTGGAAAAAGAATCTGAAGTACAACACTAAAACTGAAGACTATCAGTCACTTTGGAATTGTTCAGATAAGAATGGAGAATACCAGTGAAAACATAGTAGTTGTTCGAGAAAATAGCACCGCTTATCTACAAGACTTTTTGGTGAATTTGCACCAAAAACTGTTGACTCCCTATTCTCTATAAATGAACTGTAGTACACCAACACTAGGAGAATTATACGCCAGGCACAAAATAATTGAATGTGCTTAAAATAGGCCCATCAAATAAGCTAGCAATGATATGCTAGGCGCCTAGGATATGCTATGAGCCTAGGTTAGGTGCATCAATTATACTATGCAAGGTATACCACACCAAAATTAAAGGGAAAATAAACTCACCCAGAAAGAGAAAAAATTATAGTCAGATATTAAATGCTTCACTGGAAAAGACTATAAAACTTAACTTTTACTCAATATATTAAAAAGGAGTGAAATAAACTCCTACATATAATTTTTAAACAAGTGAAAAACTATCCCTTTATACAGTCCTACATGGGATGCTACCTAGCCAATATTGTGGGATAGTTGTCCCAATAAGGATGGACCCACCAGGAACCTAAAGAGAAAAAAATCCCTATTAAGCCCTATACACAAGACAATGGTATAAATTAGATATCCTGTGCAATAGATCCCATACAAAGCAAAACAAATCAAAAACCTAAATCAATAAACCCCTCAAAACCAAATTCAGACTACATGCAACAAACAAGGTTACAGTCCTAGTATATATGCCCAAAGGACTTTAGCCTTGTTTGTTGTATATAGTGTGAATTTGGTTTTGAGGTTTTTTTTTTTTAGGTTTGTGATTTGTTTTGCTTTTTGTGGGATCTATTGCACAGGATATCTAATTTATACCATTTTCTTGTGTATAGGGCTAAATAGGGATTGTTTCTCTTTAGGTTCCTGGTGGGTCCGTCCTTATTGGGACGACTATCCCACAATATTGGCTAGGTAGCATCCCATGTAGGACTGTATATAGGGATAGTTTTTCACTTGTTTAAAAATTATATGTAGGAGTTTATTTTACTCCTTTTTAATATACTTAGTATAAGTTATGTTTTATAGTCTTTTCCAGTGAAACAAGGTATACCACACACCAGATTTTTTGACAGGTTCATTTATTCAGGTGCACTATACACTCATTTAATGAGCCTGAAAACTGGCATGGCGGCGCCACTTTTCTGACATGTCGCCCTTAGTAAGTGAGTGGTAAAACTATATGAACAGTGCATACACTGCCAAAACACAATTTTGTTTGCTTTTTTTCTGGTCTCAGAAAACAGTTGCTAAATGCCTTCAAATTGCTCAGGCCACCACACATCTTAAGAACATCAGGAGGGCATTCAGGGCACATTTGGGGAACACCTGTGGAACTTTTGGGCAACATTTGGGAAACACATGGGGAAACCTAGGTTTACAGTTATTATTAGGGTTAGGGTTATAATTCCAACCCTAACCCTAAATACAACCCTAACCCATGAGTTAACATTGGCATAAAGGTTAGTCTTAGCCTAACTCTAACTTTAAACCTAACCCTTGGGTTCCCTAGATGTCCTCCAGATTTTCCACAGATGTCGAACAGAAATTGTCTAGAGTTAAGCTTGATATCAAATTGTTGAAACTCAGATCGAATTTGGCTTGAACCTGGATCCAAAGCATAACACTAAAGACTAACTGAATATGTATTCTTATGACTTTTTTTGTTTTGAATTTTTTTGTAGAAATATTGTATAAGTTTCTGTCTCTGTTCCTTTTTACTCTAGCCACATATCCAAAGCGCAGATATCCCCACAAAAAAGGTGATGCTCTGTAGCATGGTTGTAGTGCCACTCAGCGGCTGTTGTGCCATCAGTGACATGTCCTGGTGGAGGCATCTCATATGATAAAAACAGCTAATATTCCTGGAAACAGCTACTTCGTAGCAGCGTCAGCCTCTCCACTGTTTTTCTCTTCTCCTCCACAGTTGTCTCTAGATATTTACAGGACTTAAAGTACGTGAGCAAGCACAAGATGGACAAGCATTGTTAACAGTACAATGGCGCTGCCTTCACGCCCAACATAGAAGCTCCAAAGCTTGCTGTTCCAGACCTCTGATGATGGGGTACAACGATATACTCAGGGGTACTAGAGTAATTACCAAATGAACTTTTATGCCAGTGACAGATCAACCACATAATATCAGCTTGTTCTTGATGAATCTGGGCATCTCCACTTCAGTAACGCAATGTAAAACATAAGAAGGATGGAGACAAAGTCAAGGACAGAGTGTGTTTTCTATCCAATGCATTTTGATTTGTGACAAATGGTTGGAAGTTATTTACTAATTCAGACATTAGGGTAACAAGCAGAGTCAGAGCACAAGGCAATAAATAATTAAACCAAGTTTGTAAAATCCTTATTAAAAATGCTGCTGCGCTTAATAATGCAAGGAAACTTTTAATTAAGAAATACGAGTATTGATTTCTAAAATTGTGGTGATATCAATAAAACAGGAGAATGCAAATAATCATTGAGGCTGATATATAACATGAAAAAATTCTATGTGATATTCACACTGCACTATTATCTGAATGGATGAGAAATCGGAATCACTACTTACTAAGAAATATCCCCCAAATAATGTATATCATATAGAATGAATGCCCAATATTCAGATATATTTGATTCTACTTTTTATCTACAGTATATACAGACAGCAAACTTCTACTCTTTTCAAAAAAATTAAAAGAACACTAAAACACCACATCCTAGATCTCAATGAGTGAAATATTCCAGTTACAATTCTTTATTGATTACATAGTGAAAGTCATTGAGAACAATAAAACATAAAAATGATCAATGAAAATTAAAATCAATTTCCCATGGAGGTGTAGATTTTGAATGAGCCTCGGAATGGAAAATCACATTTCAGGCTGATAGAACTCAGTGGAAATGTCTCAAGACAAGGAAATGAGGCTCAGTAGTGTGTGTGGCCTCCATGTGCCAGTATGACCTCCTGGGCATGCTCCTGATGAGGTGGCAGATGTTCTCTTGAGGGATCTCCTTCCAACCTGGATTAAAGCATCATTCAACTTCTGGACAGTCTGTGGCGTTGGTTGATGGAACGAGAAATGATGTCCTAGATGTGCTTGATTATATTCAGGTCTGGGGAACGGGCTGCCCAGTCCATAGGATCAATGCCTTCATCATGCAGGAACTACTGACACACTTCAGGCCTAGCATTGTTATGCATCAGGAGGAACTCATGGCCCACTGCACCTGCATATGGTCTCACAATGGGTTTGAGGATCTCATCCCGGTACTTAATGAAAGTCAGGGTACCTCTGGCTAGCACATTCAAAGAAATGCCTCCCCACACCAGTACTTATACAAAGCCAAACTGGTCATGCTGGAGGATGATGCAGGCAGAGTCACTGAGAACATTTCTCACACGTGTCTCCAGACCAATATGTTTACGTCTGTCAAGTTGTTTACTCAGTGTGGAACTGGCTAACCAGTCTACGTGAAGAGCACAGCCCCACGTCTCATTTTGAATTTGCAACATCTTGGGTATCGATGTCTTGGGCTGTAATAGCGCAACCCTGACCTTGTGTTGAACTTCGGGCCCTTCATAGCACCTCTTATGGAGTCTATTTTTGACAGTTTGAGCAGACACATGGATATTAGTGGCCTGCTGGAGGTCATTTTGCAGGGCTCTGGCACTGCTCCTCCTGTTCCTCCTTGCACAAAGGAGGAGGTAACAGTCCTGTTGCTGGGTTGTTGCCCTTCCACGGCTCCCTCCACATCTCCTGGTGTACTGGTCTGTCTCCTGGTATCTGATCCATGCTCTAGACACTGTACTGACAGACAGAGATAACCTTTCTGCCACAGCTCGCATTCATGTGCCATCCTGGATGAGCTGCACTGTCTGAGCAACTTCGGTGGGTTGTAGACACTGCCTCATGCTATCTCTAGGGGTGAGAGCAATAACAAGATGCAAAAGTGACCAAAATGATTGAGAAGAGAGAAATGGTCTGCAGAACCCCTCCTTTACAGGGGTTGTCTTTCTAATTGCCTAGCATTTCCACCTGTATATATACAGTATGTATGTGTAATTTTTCTGTTACATTTGGCTTCTCCTAAACAGGGACGTCACCTCTGCAGCTGCTGATTGGCTATAGAAGTCAATTGCCACTGTCAGACTCCACCATTCAGACTCCACCATACAGGCATCTAAACGTTGATGAAGACAGAGGCATGTGACCAATCCCCTGCTCATTGTGTAAAACTTCAGCTAGGGCCCGCTACCTCCGGACAACAGGTTTTCTATTTGTTGAGACTGATGTCTAGGGTGTAGTGTCCCATGGAAAATTATTCCTACTTCAAGGGGTTCAGTGGAAGAAAGTTCATTTGTAATGGGTTCAAGCTGCAGAGCTCCCTGGGATCCGATCATCTCCTCTTCTGGGCTCTCGTTCCAACATACACTAGAGGCTCACGCTCTATTTACTTCCATTGGGGTGAGAGTCTCTCCTGTATGTGAGAACCCAGAAGTGAAGAGAAGCAGATTGTGGAGAGCTCCAGAGCAGTAGCTAAGTATTACCTGTGGTTTTTTTTTTTCTTTCCCCATCCTGCCTTCATTCCAAATGATTTTTCTTCCGTTAAACAATCCTTTCAAATAATCAAATATACCATCTAAAGAAAGGGAACTACATGCTCATTTTACATGATATACCCCCTTTTACAAGCCATACCTCATGTAAATAAATCCAATTTGCCACTTAAAAATGCATTAAAAAATCATGCTTTTCATGTCTGCTGATGGAGCTGTATTAGGGCTTTTTATTTGCAAGATAAATTTAAGTTAACTGCTGAAGCCTATTTTCTATCATTGCCAAATGACTAGTTTTGAACTTTTTGAACACCCCTTTAAATATTAACCTTCTGGCTAATAGGATTTTAGCAGTTTGCTCCATATTGTTAAAACATACTTACATAGTTAATATGGTTGAAAAAAGACATCTGTCCATCAAGTTCAACCAAGGGTGGGAAAGATGTGGATAAGGAGAAGGGTAGAGGCAATTTTTTATGCTGATGCAGACTTTGGAATCCATAAGGGCGCGTCCCCACGGCACAGGACAAATACCAGTCAGTTTATCCGACTGGTATTTGTCCGGTTTTTGTGCCTAGCACACGGCCACAAGAGGACGGCTTTTCTCCACGATTCACATTCACTTGTTCATATTCCGTCCGAAAACCGGACGGAAGAATGAACATACACCATGTTTTTCGGGCAGCCGGCGGTCTGAAAAACAGCCTGGCAGAAAATCCATGCAGTGGGGACTGCTACATGGGTTTTCCATAGAGCCCCATGTAAAAGTTTGCAAAACCGCAAACCGTTTGAAAAACCAGCTACAAACCGGTGCCGTGGGGACAAGGCCTAAGGCAAGAACCAATCTGCCCTATAGGAAAATTTGGTTTCAAAATTGACATTAAACTTAATAATAAAAACGAAAGCAGTGAACTCATATGCTCCCCTATTGTTGGTTGGTAGGTAGTCAGCACTCATCAGTTAAAGAGGATTTGTGTCGCCCTTGATACTTGTGTTCCCTGTGAAATAGCAATTCTTCTCTTAGAACTCTGTATTGTGCTGTTTCTCTGTTATTCCTTCTACAAATGTATTACTGAATGTGTCAGATGGGTGCTACTAATTAATGACATTGTCCAATCTGTAATGACAGTCAGTATTTGCAGTATTTACATCCCTTTGGAAACTGGAATGGTAACACCCAGCTGACACATTCAGTAATACATTTCTAGAAAGAATAACAGCACAACACAGATATACTGTAAGAGAAGATGCTCCAGAATTGTTATTTCACAGGGAACACAAGGTTTTATTAAACCTGTGACATACAGGGCCTTTTTCCCTGTGTGTCTATGTTGAAGATTTTAAGCTCTGTAGATGAAAATCAGAGTTATGATCATAATAAAAATATATTAAGAAACTGATCAGCCCAGGATATTGATTCATGTACAGTAAAGCATCTCCAAGCTATTTAGGCTGTAATGAAAGATTGCAAGTGCAGCCACCTCCAGTTTGAAGATGATGCTTCAAGCAGCTGCTGGTGGCTAGTTTGCATCAAAACCAGGGGTTACATGACCACCGTTCACCTGATAGTTGAATGTCTACCTCTAGGAACCCACCGACCAGGCATTTATGGCATATTCTGTATATGTGTCATAAAGACTGTAGAAGGGAAAAACCCTTTAATTGAAGCGAGTTGCATCACCTTGGCCAGTGTAACCAGTTACTGTATGTGTCAATCATTCCACCCTTGTACCACTGTATGACCCCACCTGAAAAGAGCACAGCCAGCAATTATCACCAGATTTAACACAAAAAATGCATATCTCTCCTCCATCTATTTATAGACATTTATTAGTCCATACAGTACTCAGCTTATGACAAATTTAGTGATCACAACTCACTGCCCATTGCTAGTGCTGCCCAGCATCCCAAGTCTGAAGCGCTCAGCAGTCAAGCCAACATCACTTTAACATTCATTATATGTAGCCACTTCTACAATGCGGAGCTGAGATACCGGAGCACTAATGCACTTGCTGTGAGCTCGCTGCTGTCTACTTATGTTCTTCCTTACATACTATAATGCACTGTAGGGAGAATGCAGCTGCTGTAGTCCATATCCAGCATTTCAGTAGACACCCATTATGTGAAAGCTTTCTTATACATCTTATACAGCAGTTTTCTAGTATCAACGTTCAGCTTTTTCTAATTGACCCTTATGTAAGTTACTATAAGCCAGCTGCTCATTTATTATTATTTTTGAGCCTTGTTTTTTTCCATCCAGGTGAGGCTTCCATAATTCAAATATATCAACCAAAAACTGAGACTTTACATTTGGTGAGAGGTTGGTTTAGGGGTCATTTTGATAATAATAATAATAATAATAATAATTAATTAATAAGTAATTTATTTTAGTTTTTACATAATTGTTTATTAGAAAGCAAAAACTTACATAGTTAATGCAGTTGAAAAAACATAACCGAAAAGTTCAACCAAGAGTGGGAATAAAATGTGGCTGAAAGGGAAGAGTATAGATATTTCTTACTACAGTGATTAGCTTTCAACACGTAGGGATATGTAAGTGAAGACCTTTTTTAAAGACTTTGCGCTTTTGATATTGCAATGGTCGAAGATAACAGAGATTTTATGTGCTCTAAGTGCACAAAGCTGTCTCTAGGTTACCAGACATATTTCCCTTCCTGATTAAACAGAGAGCAGGGAGTGACATCACCATGGTCATACGGAGTCTTTATCTCTAACAAGATTAAATTGTTTAATTGTTTACCTGTAATGCTCAGATAGGAATAGCAGAGCTGATATACTAATCACTGCTATAGAACCACCCCACAGCCTGACCAGGAAGTGTGAGTCTGAAGCTACCTGTGACTGCAGCTACCTGTGACTGATCCAGAAAGACAGACTGGAAGAGGGCCACATTATGGTTGCCCTCAAACTGCCATAGGTAGGTCTTAGAGGGTGGGCTGTCAAAGCTGTGCCAGTACCTGTGAAACAGAGCGGTGTGAAGATGTGTGTCAGAGTTCCAAATACAAGATGGCACTCCCTCCCTGTGTTGATCCTGCCTCCTCTGCCAATCACTTGCTGTGTCCTCTTGGAAAAGTGGAGAGATGGTCCTTCTGTGTCCAGACCTTATCTATCTATCTATCTATCTATCTATCTGTAAAGTAACATGGCAGGCTGGATTTAGGGCTTTGAGTGTGACATATGTGCCATAAGGCATGAACCAAACTGTCCCAAAGGAAAACATTTCACTCCTGATCCCAAAAGATTATAGGTTCTAACAAGAATTTTAAATGTCTATATATTTGTAAATATTATTTTGTTGTAAGTAGTTATCTAAGGCTTTATTGAAGCCCTCACCTGCTCCTGCTGTGGCCAGTGCCTGAGGCCGCATATTCCACAGATTCACAGCTCATACAGTAAATAAGGCTTATCCCCTCTGAAGACGGAACCTCTCTTTCTCCAGTCAGAGGGAGACTCAAATCATCTCTTACTCATATCATCTTTTAAATGATTTATTAGAACAATTACAGTATATTTCCAAGTAGTAAGTACAGTGGTGCCCCATTACAATTCTTGCTAGGGTCCATTGTAACTTATTTTATCTCTAGTCAGGCACCATGGCATTAGCAGCTAGTTAAGAGAAGGATCATAGATGCTTGGAAGTAGGTGCATATTACTTGCATTATTACACATAACAGGACTGTAAAATTTTCACACTGATTCCTCAACTGTAAATTTCCAAGGTGGTTTATGAATTATAAGTAAAACAATAAAAAAAATGGAAGCTTGTTACTTGTTGTACAGGAGAACATCACCATTACTAGCATCACTTTCTGTTGTAAGAAGATTTATACCCAAAAAAGAACAAATTACTGTATATGGTATAAGTAAAGATCAAGTCAGTATAACCAATAAATTTGAGTAATTTAGTTCTGTAATTATATACTATATACTTACAGAGCTGATGTCATTTTCCATGTTCACTTTTACAGACCATTTTTACAAAAAAATCCCTGAAAAACAAGATAATGCAGACATATTAGTTGCCAATGGATAAAGGGGTTTTCCAATACTATTAAAAACTTGCCTCTGCTCCCTAATGTGCTAAAGAAGAAATAAATTACTGGCACTTACCTCTCTCATTGGTTCCTTACGTGACCGTGAGCCACAACATCGAGCTCAGTGGTCACATGTTGGCCTTAGTGCTCACACCAGATATATTACTATTGAGTACAAAACTGGTCCAGTCACGCCAAGAGGTCTGTTTAAGGTAAAAGTTCCAACTTTATTGCAGCATCTTCATACAATCTTGAAATTCATGGTGCAGAGATAAGCTGCTTACACATTTCAACCAAATAACATGGCCTTAATTAATGTCTTGAGAAAGCGTCCTGTGACAGCAAGTGCCGTGGGCCAGTGTGTGTGTCTTCTCCCATCTGTGCTGTTGTTTGGATTCTATGGACCAGTGAGTGAGCAAATTATTATATTGAAGTGTGGTCTTAATTGGACTTGCACAAATCTATCATTGTTTGTTTCCATACTAGTTTGGCCAATCTTATGAAAAAATTTGGGACCGAAATGTCCTGAACCCAATTTTTTTTAAATCTGTCCCTAACTCTGCACCAAATTTCGATTCGGGTCTACCTAAACCAAAGCACTTGGATACAGATCAAATTTGATTTTGATCTGAGTTCAAAGGGCAACACTAGTCTTAATCCTATAGTGTGGCCATCGAGACCTGTGTCATTGAGACATAAACAAGCGCTAGAATGGCATCAACAGAAGAGGTAAGTATCGGTTCATTTTTCATTTTCGTTCCGTGCAGGCAGTAGGCAAGTTTGGGAAAATCTCTTTAGAGTTATTTCTCAGGAACTAATGACCACTTGTTAGCATTTCCAGACCAAAATGGCGTTCTCAGCTGATTAGCGAAATGCCAATATCTCTGTAAGCAAATATAACATAATAACCAAACTTTGGCCTGTGCTCAAACTTCTTATTTAATGACATACAGTAATTAAATGGATTAATATTTAATTTTTACCCATGTATTAGTTTAAATAGTAAAACGAACCATCAGTCCAGATAATCCACAATGATCGTATCACAATTCTAGAAGATGAAAATGTAGAATTCTGCTTCAATCTAAATACCAATACAATTGCCGGAAGAATATATTCTATTATATTTTACAAAAAAGAGAAGGCATACAATTGATGCTAAAAAACTGTATCTGTACTTTTTTTATCCTAAATAATTTATAGTAAGTAAAATTGTGCGTGTCGATTGTGAAAAGAGTCCAATTTGTTTGATTTACATTGCAGGGGGGAGCCCCGGGGTAAGGGGTGTTTAACTATCTGCTCTAATGTAATTGCCTATGGCGGGCCTCTAAATATTTGATGGGCTGCCTGAGCAAAGCAAGAATGCCTTGTCTAATACACTCATGCAACTTCCAGTCTATCAACTGTTCTGTCTAAGGAAAACAATAGTCACACAGTAATACAAAATTGTCTCATCCAATTACATTATATAGAAAACATGTTACAGATAGCAGAAGGGCTTTTCGGGTGAAATGTCCCATTCAAATACAAGTTACTTCCTCCTCAAGGTAAAAAAAAAAGAAAAATTAATACATTAAAATAAAAGCATTAAAATATTGTACAAGATTAAGAAAAATTATCTGCATAAACAGCGCCACTTGTGTCCAAGAACTCTGACTGGTATTGCATCTCCTGGGAATAGGGATTTACTTGCAATATCACAGACAGCCCATGGAAAAGAGCACTTTTTTTGAATAGTTTGCAAATATTTTTGTCTAAACTCATAAAAACTAATTTTTATTTTTTTTTAGACTTTTTACATTGTCATTGCATTGGCAGTGTTGCATAAGGGTGTTTGATAATTTTAAGATGAAAGGTAATGATGCCTTAATAGGCATCATAAATACTGGTATCTTGATGCCCTTTTAATATGGGCAGTGGAATAAAAAAATTCATTGGAATTCATCAAATAAACGAAGCTACAAATCTCACAAAAGTGAACCCCCCTCACATTTTGTAAATATTTTATTTTTCAGGGCCCCAACACTGAAGAATAACCTTTTTTAAACAATGTAAAGTAGTCAGTTACACCCTTTTATTACAATTTGGTGCGCCCTCAAAAAACCCCCCCACACAGCACAAAGGTAATGCTGGCAGCAAAAGTGAGTACACCCCTAAAGAAAAGGGGGAAAGTCATTTTTCAGATGGGATGCCTAGGGTCCACAGGTGGGGTTGATTCTAGAGGCTACTATTTTAGCTGTTTTTTCCCCCGGGGCCCACGGGGTTTATTTTAGGAGCCACAAATACATTACTGTAATGGGGCTATATACTTTGCCTCTTGCTCATATACTTTGCCTCTTGCTTTTTGGCCTTTTTTCTGTGGTTATTTGCCTCTTCTGAGGATGTACAGCATTAAAAAAAACTCCAGGTTTTTTCCATTTCTCAGGACCCACCGGGGGTTTTTCCCCCATTCCCCTGTGGCCACTCCGAGCCTGGACAAAGTGGGGTCCAAAGTATCAATATTTTTTTTGGGCCTCCCTTATTTTTTTCCTGTGCCGGGGGCGGCTGAAACCCCTCTCCACCCCTTTACCGTCTGAAGCTTTTTGGCAGTCTTATATGTCCCCCTTTGAAAAACGATTATTGGGTTTTGATGCAGATCATTTACACTAAGCTTCTTTGGTCGACCATGGTGACGCCTGTTTTGGATGGAACCTGTCTTCTTAAATTGCTGTATGGTCTTGGCCACCATAATGCAGCTCAGTTTCAGGGTGTTAGCAATCTTCGTATAGCCTAGGCCATCTTATTTTCAAGGCACACCAAATGTACATTGTTATCCAAGCTGTACAGTGACTACTTTACATTGTATTAAAGTGTCATTTCTTCAGTGTTGTACCATGAAAAGATATAAAACAATATTTACAAAATTGTAAGTGGGGTACTCACTTTTGTGAAAAATTGTATAATACTAGTGTGAACAGAACCTGAGTGAGAGACTTCATAGACATGATGAATGTTGCTTCCACCTATTAGGTCCTACCCACAAGGTGATGAGAGCAATACCGAAACTCCTAAAAAACTCTTTGGGATGATGGTTTCAAAATTTGCTACACAGTGTTTCATGTATGTGTTCATTTGGCTTCTTTAACCACCATAGATACATTATCTACTCTCATTTTCATACTTTTGGCCTGTCTCATTTCTTGATATCAGTATTATTCTTTAGATCATGTATCGACGTTACTAAATCATGCTTGTCTTCACCTCATTTAAGATACACTTCAGAGCCTCTCAATTTAGCACCTCAGTCTCAACGTCTGCCGTTATCATGAGCTGTTGCCAACAGGGGACGTACTCTGGCGAACACAATTTGGGCATGAGAAAGAAAAGAGTCACCTTTGTATCTTTGTTCAAAGGTTAAAGGTGAGGAAGAGGAGATTAACTTTGACTTCATACCTTAGATCAATTTTATTGCTTAAATATTATGAATTTATCCGAGAGTCAGGCTATTGGTTTTGTCCTGGGAAATAAAGAAAAATTGTAGCATTACATGTAATACATGGATGGAGTAAATGTGAAGAGGAGGAAACCAGCACAACAGTCCAGTATTCACAAATAAAATCAATAGCTTTAATTGAAAAAAATCCATTTAAAAAACAACAAATGGCAACCTCATGACAACCTTAGGTGTTATGAGCACTTCTATGTGATCATAGTCATAGCAATAAAACCAGGATTGTCCTATAAAGGTTTAAATACTCAGACACCAATCAAGAAAATTTGTTAAAAAACACACATTAATTACTCACCGGTGTTGTATTCCACACATCATAATCCAAGTCCGAGCAGACAAGCACAAAGCGGTAGTGAACAATTATCTCACTCCAGACATGCACAGTGTAAATCAAGATAAAATGAATTGGGTCACGTTGTGGCGCATGTGCAGAGGTATCATCAAGAACAGTAGCAGTTACATTTTTGAAAATCGTGAAACAGATTCTAATTAAAATGTAACAAATATCTGCCACATAAATAGATTACCATATAAGTAACTACCAGACACTGAAATATTTGTGAAAAAATGGTAAGCTGATACATACAAAAACAATACTGCAAGCTCACTGAACAAGACAGATCTGCAAAACACCATAAAAACTAAGTACCGTATATACCCAAATAAACCGAGTTTTTTTAGCACAAAAA